>CM033118.1:16642188-16682050 GCA_019321725.1 Paulownia fortunei
ATGGAGTTGGATAGAATGTAATTCTGATGCCAATCCACGCATAATTGCACTGTAAGAATTACCTTTTTTCAGTTAATTTAGTTGATTAATACACCGTTACTAGTACATAATCAAATTGATCTATCTGAAAATCGTTGGTTTTAAATTTCAAATTTAATTTTGTAATACTTATCTAAAAATAATCGATTTTAAATTTCAAAATCAATAACGATAATTAATATTTTATTATTTCAGATGGAAGGTAAGTCGGAAAATTAATGTTTATTTTTTCCTTGTGTTTTTGCCTTCCTTAAATGTTTACTAATTGATACAAAATAAATAAATAAATTCATGCAGGGATCTTAACAGCAAAATTCTGTTTGGGCTACTTCCAGACTTCAGTTCTATGGATGCTCTTCAAAGAATGTAAACATGCTGGCTTATGCAAGTTCATCTCACTGTATTTATTTATGATAAATATAATAAATATAAAAAAAATTATTCCATTCATTCTTTATTATTATAATTAAATTTGACTTTTTTTACCCTTTAATTGCAGAGATTTATCTCAAAACGCTCTTTCTGGACCCATTCCTTCATTCCTTGGCACATTTCCAGATCTGCAAGAACTGTTAGTTAACACCAAACTCGAGCCCTTTTACATATTAATTTCTATATTGAGAAACTCTTGTTTATCTTTATCACCACTGATTATATGCAAAGAAAATGTACTGATAGATATACGGTTTGAGCTTAATTTTGTAATTTTCATTGCTCCGAATAATGAATTAACAAGTTAATATAAATTAAAGTAGGAAAATTTACACGTTAGAGGTGTTATGAGGTAGGTAATTATAACCAAGTTGACCTGAACTTAAGAAAATATTAGACTCTATGAAGTGACTCTAATTAAAACCCTCCAATACTTGTATTAGATTGAGTTTCAAAAAAAATAATAAACTAAATATGAACAAATATAACAGAAATATTAAAAATCACATTATCCGTTGTTGTACCAGGTATAAAGTATTTATAGGCGATAATCGCACAAGAGCACATGATCAAATGAATAGATATTTTCATAATATTAGATTTACTTGACAGACGTGTAATTCTATCAATGGTCTTAAAGTTCAGATCGCCCCAAACCCTTGTATTCGAGTCCAAACCCACCGATTGGATAAAAGTGCAAGGGTTACGCTTCATTAAGAAAGCAAAATAGATAGATTGTGTAGATACACGTCAATCTAATAATTAAGTCAGCATGAGGACTGTGTAGTAGATAAATATCTAGATTAATCAAAATTACATGCTCTCCCTCTTACTATTGATCATTAATTTCTTGTCCAATGCTCTTCATATGTTTTCCTTAACTCCTTATTCTTAAACACAAAGACAGGGAACTTATTGAAGCACATATTTCATATTTTTTTTTATCTAAAATTCGTTTTCTCTAGTGCAAACTCACGGATAATTTCTTGGATCTTAAAAAAAAAGTGGTTTTCCTATCATGAATTGATTTATTCTCGTCTCGTTCAAGCCAAATAAGCCCGTAGTTATAACTATCCAAGAGTGAGAAAACTAATATCACTTTTCATAGGATCATTCACCTTAAGGCTCTCTCAGTGAGTGAAATTCATGGAATGAAATTGCACTCTTAGTAAATAGGGGATTATGCTGCAATTGTGCCTAATGAACTGCATGTAGTTATGGGTCATGGACATATAAGTCAGGAAAGTTATAGTTCAAAAAACTGTTCGCGAGAACTCAAGTCAATTATATGGCAAGTTGACATATACTTGTCATGCATGCAATTTATATACACTCTAAAAATTAATTATATTTGTCATGTAATGATTAATTAGATCATATCAAATTTATGCGAAAAAAATTAATTATACTTGTCATGTAATAATTAATTAGATCGCATCAAATTTATGCAAAAAAATTCAAGTTAACAAACGTCACGCAAACGGAAAAAGGTGCTGGTTGATAAGGTGACAACTTTTGTTATCTTGAAATGCTTGTTAAAATGAGTGTTGGCTGATCATATATATGTATTCTTTTCTGCTTCTCCAAGGAACTTGGCATATAATCTTTTCACTGGATTAATACCAGATTCACTAGCATGCAACAAGAACTTGAAATTAAGGTAAGCCAAAATAAAAAAATAAAAAAAAATCATTCTTTAACTTGTTCATCTGCCTTTATTTATTGATTTTCTTGAACTATTCCAATTGCAGTCTGACTGGTAACACCAACTTATACACATCCGATTCGTGTTCGACATCAAATACTCCTACAGCAAATAGAAACACTGTTGGTAGTGGTAGCAGCTTCAAAACTCCAGCAACAAGCTCAGGAAAGAAGAGTAATCTGCCTGTAATACTCGGAAGCACGATTTCACTGTTCGTAGTTTTCTGGATTGCTGTTGGGATTTTCGCCATATTTCGACACAAAGCTAAAACAGCAGCTGCCATGGCTGAAGCATCTGCAACAGGTTAGTGGTAAACCTAGCTGAATTGCTGGAAAATAGTCGAGGACTTTTATATGTAGATGCTTACATTGATATGCTTGTACTGTTTACAGGGCCCAACAACCCCAAGGCTAATATACCCACGGAGGAGATGCCCATTAATGCTCGTCCCAATAATATGAGCCCATAATTTTGAGTATTTTCTATCTTCTTTGAGTTTTTTCCTTTTTTTTTTTTTTTTTTATCTCGGTGAGAAGTGTACATTATTACAAAGATGCCACAGGACTATGTTAATGCTTGTGCTTAGGAAATTGTTCTGTTTTTTTTCGTGGGTGGGGGCGGGGGGTTTGTGGATTGATTCCATATCATATATAAACAAATTATTGTAAAAGTGGTCTACTATTCTCATTGGTGTTCTGTCAAATTAAATATAAAATGGTGGTTATAATACGCGATTTGTATAACTTTAAAAATTAATTCCAGATTGTGCCGAACTATTTTATTAATATTGACTTAAGATAAAATCATATTTGAAACCTTTAACACAAATTGCACTTTAGTCCATAATCGCGCTTCTTTGTATAAATTATGTAGATAATTAAACTTATTAGTTGTTGTTTAATATCATCATTCGTTCAATGAAATCAAAGTTCAAATCTTAGCTCTCAATACTCAATAGTAGGGGTGATACAAAATTTAAAAATCGCCCAAACCGACCGCACCACATTTCATCAAATAATTTTTATTAAATTAGACATAGATTGTGATTTAAAATTTTAATTAAAATCGTACCGTCTTATATGATTTTGTGGCGGTTTGGAATTTGAATAAATCAAATCGCACAACCTATATATATATATATATATTAAATTTATTAATAATTAATACTAGTTTAGTTTATTTTGATAATTAACTTGAATTGTAATATTTGTTTAAATTTTATGAAATTAATTGTTTACGCCCTTATCAATTCTTATAAAAAATTTATTTTTCATTTTCTCAAATTGTAATGCAAGATGAATTTATATTTAATTTTAATTTTAAAAAGTTTGGCATTTTCTTTTTCTTTTATAAGTGTTAGTTTATTTATTTTTTTTCAAGATATTTTTTCTACTTATTTTTCAATTGTTTACTTTTCCATTGTAGTTTTATGATATATGAATGAGTTAATTTTTTTTTTTCGAGAAATAGATGAAGAAATAAGTATTTTTTTGTATACATACTCAATTTTTTTTGTGTTTATGATGTTTGTATATTCAAATAATTTTTTTTCTATTTATATTTTGAAATATGAGAATTTTTATATTATTTTTTCTACCATACATATTAGTTTATATAATATAAATAAAACTGAATGAGTAAGTAAAATATATTAAATGAGTTGAAATTTATGTATAACAATTTAGTTATTTGTTAGTATTAGATAGGTTATGCTAATACATTCTAATACATTCAGATCTGCCTCGTTTGGGAATACATTTGCAATAGTTAAAATTGATTGGATAAATTAGAATTATACTATTCACTAATATTATAATAGTTGTAAGTTTTATATTTGAATTGTATGATTAGAAAAATAAAAATTATATAATATTAATAATCTTTTGTTCAGCTAAAATGATAAATTAGGATAGTACTCAAATTGTCCAAATTGCCCCTTATAAGAAAAAGGAAGCAACAAAATGACTTAACAATAAATTGCAAATGCTGTGCAGTGATCTTGGTAGAGAGACTCTAGAAACCAAATTTCCAGGTTTTCATTCCCTGTTGAAGAACCAGCTGAGCAGCTATTCTTGCAAACCCAAACACTGCTCCCTTGCATCTCAAAATTTCCAGCAACAATTGTACCTCGTTCCCTGCAAATACAAACAAACAAGCTATAGTTACAAGATTTTCCGACAATATTTGAAAGTTTCAATGTGAGAAATGCAGAAATTTGCCAGAAGAAGAATACTTCAGTGCAGCTGGGGTTTGGCCAGCTAATACACACAGCTTCAAGTGTGTTTTGGAGTTTAAATAGTTGGGCAATGGTGTTAATATGGGTGCCAAGAGGGTTAGTTTGGTCATTTCTCGTTGAATTTGAAGGGCACAGATGGAAGTACAAATTCTGTGGATCCAAGCCAGGGATTATGTAATAACACCTCTTATATCAGGATACAAAGTCCAGCGGCTGAAGAATTATTTTGCGGGTTGGGCATTTATTATGGGTTTAAATAAAAAAAAAAACCCTAAATACTTAATCCAACTTAATTATATATTTTTTTTCAGCCCAATCCAAGTTTCCAAACATGACCTTAGTGGATTAGACAGCTAAATAGGCTGAGACAATAGATCTTGACAAGCTGGTCGCCAAAAGAGAAGCAACGAGGAGGATCGGGTACGCTAGCATTGAAATTTGGATGTGTGGTCAAAGACTTTTTAGTAATCTAACATGTGCTTCAAAATTCCTAATCGAATCCGATATAGCTTCAAAACTTCTTGAGTCCCCTTCTTTTGGGCTAAATCATGGAAAATATTTATGTTATATCATCATATGTATGATACATTTAATATATTGATAAAAAATATTTTATTTTATAAAAATAAAATATTTAAATAATAAATTTATATTAAATATATATATATATATATATATCAAAAGTAATATTTACAATATTGATCATTGAATGACAAGTGTCGTTTAATTTCTTTTTGGGCTAATATGGGATCACATTAATTTTTTATTTTTTTTTTAACAAATCAAAACATAATAGAGGCACAGAACATTCATAAGTATATGGCATGTTTGATTTTCTTTCCAAAGAGTTTTTTCAAATTTTTATTATTCAAAACACTGATATTATATTCATTTTATCAAATACTACTAAACATATCTCATTTCTCCATATCTCAAAACTTCGGAAATCAAGACAAAAAAATCCTGTAAGCCCTTTTGACAAGCCTAGTCTGACCCCTACTCGGTCTGCCATCAGCATCTCTTCTCTTCACCCTACGTCGCCACCCAGACCAGAGGCGGCGAATCCACCCACAACTGTGGAAAAAAAAAAAAAAAGGCAACAAACGGATAACATTAACGAAAAAGCAAAACTTAAAATTGAAAAAAATTCTTCAAAATATGATTTGATTTTCGGAGCATAGGAAATGCTGCCTATCTCCAATTAAATTTGACTTAAATTTTATATTAAATTTGATATTTTGATATAATTTAATTTAAATTATTTTAATTTATTATATTAAATTTTATACTAAATAAATATTTTATTTTTATTTTTTAATTATTTTTATTATACTTATTTTTTAATTATTATTTATTTATAAAGTTATATAATTAATTATATTTTATTACTACAAATTCTACAGGAAATTACATATAATTCATATTACAATTATTAATTATATTATAAAAATAAATATTATAATTAATATCACAATAAAAAATACTACATTGCATAAAGAAAAATACTATATTACAATTAATATCACAATAAAAAAATACTACATTATAATTAATATCACAATAAAAAAATAATTTACCTGTAACACCCCCATTACTACACAACTATATATATATATAGTATAATTTGACATGATAGAACCTGTGTGCAAGTATAATAATTTTTTTTTTTCTCCCTGTAACAACTAAATAAATAATAAATTATTCTCCTACTCATAAACTAATTTATATATACCTGCAGAAAACCCATAACAACCACAATATTTACATACTCATGTGCATAAAAGTTTTAAAAGTAAGATACAATACAAGTTCCAAAATGTAATACAGTAGACTCCAAAATCAAATAAGCTAACAACTAGCCTAATAGATTGTCATGTATGTACACTGATCCTCAAAACCTGTAGAAGTTTCAATTCCTCACTCAATAAGTTCATGATTTTAAGTATCATCAAACTCACCTACAATACGTGAACATGTTGAAGGGATAATCCAATATAAATGCAATTCATTGATATGAGATCATGGCACTGATGCAAACTTATGCATAAAAATAGTTCATTCAAAATCATGTAGCGGATAGATCTCTCAACAATATCAATAATCAGATGGTCATAAACAGATTGACACAATCCGGGGCCATCTCCTGGAATCACAGGAGGTCCACCCCCTGTCTTCCTCTTTGACCCTCTAAAAGTCTTCCCACTAACGGCGTCGATAAGGGCACAATTAAGTGATCCACCCTCTCGTGACTACCAGAGGCACACCCCCTGTCAATCTCTATAATCCTCCGAGAAATAATACTTGCGACACCCCAAATATCATATAAATAAGCCATATATGGGTCTCGGTATACTAGTAGTGGCCAATCAAAATATTTTCTTTATAAAAATAATGTCATGCGTGCCAAAAACTTCAACTGTGAGCACGTGTTATGCATGAACATGTAAATATTGATGAATGACATGTCCAATGACACAATAGATCTTATGTCCCATCATCCAAATAATAAATGCACTATAAGATATGTATATTACTCACAATACACATATCAAGACACAAAGATCACTTTTAATATAGATAATGCATGATATATTATGATCATGCAGTGTAGTTGCAAATGAATTTTCACTTATCTTTCACCTTTGATATCCTACTGAAAGTTAACAAATTTTTTATCTCTAACCTTATATATAAAGTAGCCTGTAAAAGTATAACGTATTAATTTTTATTCTTAATCAATAGGTTTCTATATTAAATGTTATAAGGGATCTTAAATCTTAAGTTTAATTAAATAACAATCAAACTTTAAAATTTTATATTTCACCCCAATCAAAACTTTTTAAATACTTTAATTTCTCATCTTGATTTTATTCTAATATTATTTAATTGATATGTTATAATCCTGTAACCAATTCCTCAATTTAATTAACTCCGTCATCCAATTAATACAAGATAATAAAATTAAATTTTTGTAACTAATTTCAAATTAAAGGTGTATATTAATTATTATCTTACAGGTAGATAACTAATTAACTTGAATCAAAAAATTTCTTTCAAATTAAAAATAAACGACATAAACATATATTTTATTCTTACAAAAATAAGAAGGGATTTACCCAAAAAAATTTCAAATTTTTACAATTGAAATTTGTTCTTTTTTTCTCCCTTCTTTTTATTTTTTTTTTTTTATTTTTCTACTGTGCTATTTCTTCTTCCCTTCTTTTTTCTCTCTTCTTTCTTTTTCTTTTCTCTTTTCCTTTCATTTGTTGTCGTAGAATGTGTGTGTGGTGTTTTTGTTTTAGCCATATATTTGTATGGTGTGTATTATTACTTAATTATTAAAAAAATCTAATATAATATATTATATATACGCTTATACTTAACATAACTACACACTATATGTGTAAACATATATTATACTACAAATTTAATATAATATATTATATATATACTTATCCTTAACATAACTACACACTTGTATATGTATATATATATATTGTAGTACACACATATATATGTATATATATATATTATATATATTTCGTACATTCATATATATATATATGTGTATATATATATTATATATATATAATCAATACATAATATTTTGATATTTATTTATAAACTCCTAAATTTATTTCTAGTAAGAATTTACACCCTTTTAATTAATATGATAGTGTTCTTATTTTTTTTTTTATTATTATTACTATTACTATCACTATTTTCTCCCTAATTAATTTATTTGTATAGTTTATCCTACACCGATAAACACAACGATGTCACCTTTCACTTACGTGTATCGTAATACTATTTGATACCTGACACCTAAATTCTTATATCTTAGTATCAACTCAACCAATTAGGTTAAATAATCTGAAAACTAATATCGGTAACAATTTCAAAAGTTTAATTATTAAAATGTCGTATAAAATATAATGTATTATGAAATATTAATTAAAATACAAATGACACATACACAACATGAAATACATGAATTATATTAGGCATATGAGTAGCGCGAGATTCAGCTATTACATTATCAAACTATTAAATTATTGTCTTTAGTTTTATGTATTATTTAATTTTTTAAATTTTAGTATTCAATATTTATGTTGTATTTTATTTTTGAATTTAATGCAAGTAATGTTAGTTTAATATATTTATTTATTTATTATTAATTATTTTAATTTAACAAATGTTAATTATTTATTAATTATTAGAATTAATTATTATAAATATTATTGCAAAACAATTTACTATATATTTATCTCAAAATATATTTAGAAGTTCATGTATGACATTCTTAATAAAGTTTTATTTTCGCAACATTATTTTCGATTTGCTACTGAATATAACATGCAATTTATAGAAGTTTCATAAAATTAGAGTTGTTTATACATAATACTAGCAACCACCTCACATTTATGTAGATATTCGGAAAAAAAAATTCTTTTTTATTTTTATATGATTTTCTTTTCTTTTGGATAAGACCTATTAAATTAAAATGAGTTGGAATTTGGGAACAAATATTTTCTATTTTTTTTGTTATGAACAAAATACAAAATCGGTAACATTTTGAAATTTGAAATTTGAAATTTAAAAGTGCGAGCGTCCAATGGGCCAGTGGCTGGCCCCCAACAAAGAGCATAATCCTCAATCTTTTTTTTTTCATTTTTGAGTAAGCCCTGTTTTTTTCCCGCCCATTCGCATTCTCACAATTCCTCTTATATATATATAACCCAAAATTCAAGCCCTTTTTTCTCTGAACTTATCCTTTTCTGTCTTTCAGTTTCTCTCTACGCTGAAAAATTCAGAAAAAAATGTCTGTTGCAATGGAGGATTCTGCGGCTAAAGATCAATCCTCTGTCTCTGGTACTGCTTTGAAAACCTTGTGTGTTGATGTTAGTGCGTGATTTTTATTTTTCGACTTTTTATTCTTTTTTTACGATTTTTTTTTTTTTGCAGTGAATGCAGGCAAGTCAGCAGCAAGGCTTCTTCGGTATCCTCTTCGATCAGCAATGAAATCGAAGGATGAGAAGGCACCGCTCGCTGATTCCTCAAACTCTTCTGCCCCTAAAAGGTCTGCATACGTGCCTCTGTGTGTGTGTGTGTGTTTTTTTTTTTTTGCGTAGTTGGATTAATGGAGTATGGATATTTTAAGATTTTTAAATGGAAATAGGTTTTATTCATTTGTTATGATTTAATCACTTGCGGTTTCGCTGATTGATTTTGAACTAAGGAATCTGATTATCCACAAACCAAGGAAAAATATATTTATATATTTTTTTGTCTGTTTGTAGATTTTCTTTATTGATTGACTACTCTTGTATATGAAAATTTATGTGCCAGGAACACTCTCTTTGATATGTTTTTACAAATGTTCCACTCTATGGATTGTTTTGTATTGTCATTTCTTTTATGACTTTTGAACTGCATGAAATACTTCTGAAATCAGGTAGGTTTATCATGATTCTAGCATGTTTTTTCCCCTAAACTGCTCTCTGCCAATTCATTTAACACCCTAGTGAATGAAAAATTGTGCCATCCCTTTTCTGATGCATAACTTGTATAATGTGCAAATGACATAACTCCTGACGAACAAAATAACAACTTTAAACACAATCTCACACAATTCCATATTATGTAGGAAATAACAAGTCCGTAATTGGTCATCACAAATTGATTTAAAAACAAAAATGGAAGATGAGAAAGTTATCTTTCTGTAATTACCCTCAAAGGATTCAAGTAAGGGAAGTTTGAAAACTAAAACTGTTCTTTTCCACCTAATTTCATGTTTCTTATCCGGACATGACTGACTCAACGTTTTATACAAAACTCATGTTGGATGCATATGTTCTCTTTTCCAGGTGCAGGCTGTGTTTTACTTGTTAATGAAGAGTTCACAATTAGTTTTTTCTTTATGCTTTTGTTCAGGGGAAGGATTGCATCTAGTGTGGCTAAAAGTGTGTGTGTTCTTGATCTCTCTGGCAAGGAGAAGTCTGCCAAGCCTCCAAGACGACTCTCTGTTCCATCCAAGTCAAATGCCAGCCCTGCTCCAAAATCTATTGGCAATATCACTCCAATTTCTGAAGCTAGAGCTAAGAGATCTGATACACCTCTTTCTGATATTTCAAAGTCATCTAACCGGAAAAAATTCAGCGTCCTGTCATCAGCATCTTATTGGCTGTCCCAGATTAAGCTCTCTGAATCTGCCGCTAAACACTCAATCTCGCTTGGTTTCTTTAAGCTTGCTTTGGAGGCTGGATGTGAGGTATGGGAAAAATATGCCAGTCAATAATTTCATATTCCGAGGAAGATATTAATTTCTGCACCTCGCATAAATACACTAAGCTTCAGAAAGTTCAGGGTGCCATCATTTTTGTTTGTTTAAAATGAATATATATGAATTTTGCTTTTAATCAGTAGCTGAGACCTCTGCCAGCATTAATTTTGCCTCCTATGGGCAAATTCTCTACCAAGGGAAGCAATTAAACTTTTTATTTGTATACATGTTATCACACTTGATAAAGAATTGTGGAATTGTTATAGAGGAACATCCACCTGCAGCTATGCTCACTACTGATTTCAAATTATGTGCAGCCTTTACAGCGGATAAGTGACGAGCTAAATTCATATGTGTGTCGTTACAACCTTTCTGAACTTGGAGAATCCGTGAAAGAACTGCTTGAGGGCTATAAGATTTCGGAAAATTTTAAGCAGTCACAGCTCTCTGGTACCTGTTCTCAAGTTCCTGATCTTTCTCAGGTGCCTGCTGAAGGCAATCAGTTATCTGATGATGATGTTAATAGCTCCTCTTCTTCTATAACGGATGCTGAACAGCCGAAGGCAAAGTCATTGGGCATAGATGATGATGAAATTCACCAAGTCGAAAAAGTAAACAGCGAAATTACTCAGACGAATGATTCTGTGAAAAAGACCAGAAGATCAGCAAGGAATGCTGCAAGCTCAAAGTCTGGTTCTGAAGTGAGGGGCTGCAGTATCCAAAAGAAACCGCATAAACCAACAAAGCAAGAATCAGCCCAGTATAAGGAAAAGATAAAGAAGCAAGGGAACATCTACACGTGGAGAAGGTGGCTCAAGTAATGCTTTTGAAACAATATTTACTCTTTAATTTAGCTCATGATATTTATATTTTGGACGCTCCATTACAGTTGCAGGTCCTCTCAACTCTCCACAAGAGGAAGCTCTTCAAGAAGACAAGGAGAACATGGTAAATGATTTTATCTGACATCAATGCAATTTTTTGTTCCTCTTGTAGCTTCAGAAAATTTTGATTTCTTGGAGCAATTCTGAGCCAAAAATTTGACATCTGTTATTTAACCTTTTAAAACTAGTACAGTGACTGCTTGTGATTTTGCATTCTTTCATTTTTTTAGGCTGCGCCCCACATGGAAGAGATCACTCTGACAGAAGTTTAGACAAACATCCTACATTGATGAATAATAAATATCTCATATTTGTGTTTGGTTTGTCCTAATTTTTTTATGGTTTGTCTTAATTTTTTTAGCAGGTTTTTTGAGTTGTATAGGCCACAGAATAGTAAGGTGGGCAAATTTGACTCTGGTGTGGCGTGTGAAATTTGTAATTATCAAAACTAGTTTTTGATTGGTTTTTTCGACTGCGACTTATGTCTACCAATTATATACATTCATAGTATCATTTTAAATTGTATGCATGAATACAAAGTTTGGGAGTCAATGTTGTACTAATGTTGTCTTTGTTTGACCTGTGGGTTGGACATTGAAGTTGCCCGGTCATTTTCATACCCTTACATTTTGTCTTCTGCCAATAGTTTCCCTAGATTGGTTTATTGGATTGGAAAAATTGCTACTTGAATTTTCTTGGCAAACGATAATAGTACTTTATGAAAAATTTCTAGTTGATTTGGTTGCAAATGCTTGTATTTTTTTCTTTCAAAAAAGTGCTAATTTTTAGAAAAAGTTGTAGGAGTGCTGGAGTTGTGAAAACCTGTGAATTTTTTGCCAAAATTGCTTAAGCTGGAAATGAATGTTTGGGAATTGAGTTAGTAAAGTAATTTAAATTGTTATAGTACTATAATGTCCAAATTGTTCCTATACATTACTAGTTTATTTAGTGTATATATAAGCATTATTTATTTTTATATTCTAGTAATAATTGAAATAATTTATTTGTTTGTTCCTACAAATCTAATAATAGATCACTGGCTAGTATAATATTTCTGCAATAGTGATTTACTTTGATAATAGTAATAATAAGATTAGTTCTATATTATTAATAATAATCTTCACTTTCGTAATATTGGTAACTAGATTATGTCTGCCTCACTTTGTTATTTCTATTAAATTATTTGCCAATTAGATGATCATATTTATTTTTTTAATTGATTATTATTGCATTATTAGTGATATTGGTAAACTTTGGTGATTAATAATGTAAATATCACTATTTGTTGTTTACTTTCTTTTATTGTTAATATCTCTATAATTTACACATTCATTTTATTTTTATTAACAAATTAAAACAGAATAGTTGAATGTGTTGTAAGTCTTTGTATTTTTATTTATTATTATTATTAAATTAGTTGATGACATTGTTGACTCAAAGGGTAATTCAAATACATTGAAAATTCCATAAACGTATAATTGCCTAATGAAGTTAATGTATGGCAAAATGCAAACATCTTGAAAAGCATGGTAGTGGTTGCTTCTAGGTTAAGGGAGGTGGTCCGGTGCATGTAATCTTGATACGGAAACAATGTCAGGAGAGGTACGAGTAATTTGATACATTAAGGGATAATGTTTATTATTAAGTCAAAATTTAAGGATATTTTTTATAATTATATCAAAATTTAAGGGAGGTTGATGTAATAACATTTAAAAAACTATTCAAAGAATGAAATAAGGATTCATTTCAATCCGTTACTTCATATAGAATTTTATGGCACGTTAGATGTGAGGAGGATCTCCGAAACCACCAACCACCCCCATCCAGCCATCCCTAATTCATGATGAGCAGATCAATTTTCTGGCAAAATATCTGCGGTTATAAAAACAACTACGTGTCAACATTTAAATTCAAATTGGTTCCTGATCCTGGTCGGACATTAATGTCTTCGCACCAGCAATCCAATAAAGAGGGGCAATACCGGTTTCTTTTTTTCCATTCTATCTAAGGAGATTCTAGAAAAATATATCCCATTTTTAAAATTTTCACTTTTTATTTAATATTATTAAAAAAATTGAAATTGAAGAGGTCCACAAGTGGGAAAAGTCATTCCTCCTTCAATGCAACTGTTGCTAACGTACAAAATCAACATCAAAAAGTAATACTATAATTTTCGTGAATCTAAATACTCTTCCTAGAGGACCTGGTCATGGAAAAATCATTATCAATACCCCTCCTCAGCCCTCTCGACAATCCTCACTGGAAAACCACCCTTCATTTTTGCTGTCAAGTCCGTTATGTATACTGGCTCCGCCCCTTCCACCACCAGTGGCACCACCCTAAACTGCCGCAAGACGCCGGCAACCACTCTCTTCATTTGTATGAAAGCCATGTCTTTCCCTAGACAAATTCTGGGCCCTGCCTGAAACACGGGATAAGTATACGAATCCCTGTTTACAAACCTCCACTTTTCAGCCGCTGCCTCCCTCTCCAGCCACCGCGCAGGGCGGAAATCCGCCCAATCTTTACCCCACACCTTCTCAACCCTGCCCATAGCGTAGGGATGATAGCTCACCCTCATGCCCTTCCTTACAATTGTCCCATCAGGCAAAACATCATCACTCAGAGCTGCTTTTGCATCCAGAGGAACAGGCGGATAAAGCCTCATGCTTTCACAGAGAGAAGCGTGAGTATAAACCATGTCCTTCACTTCATCATAAGCTGATGCTGCTTCTGATTTTTCATTGATTTCTCTGAGTATCTCATTTTCCACTTCCGGGTGATCTGAAAGCAGCCAGAAAAACCATGTCAATGCAGCAGAAGTTGTGTCACGGCCTGCCAAGATGAAACTTATCACTATATCAGCCACAAAATCTTCATCTGAATGGCCTGAGCTCAAGAATCTTGACAGGAGATCATCAACTGATTCCAGGGATGATTTTCCATGGAGTTCTTGCTTTTCCCCCTGATTATCTCTTTCGCGAATTCTCGAACTTGGTTGACGGCAATCTTGAGCTGCTTTTCGGATCCGATGTTGAGGGCCCTCCTGATTTTCCAGAAATAAGGGATAAAGGAACTGAACCTGTCGCAGGAGAGTTTCACAGCTTTTTCAAACGCGAGCGCAAACTCCTCCTGCGGCAGAGATGGCGACAGGTAACCCGGTTCATACCCGAACGCGATCTTGCAAATGTTGTCGAAAGCAAATCTTTGAAGGATGTCTTGAAAGTCGAGCACAGTTTTGTTGGCTGCGGCACTTTTAAGGATCGGGATCAGGCGATCTGACAGTTCAGAATCCACCACGGTTTCCACGAACTTCCGAAGTGATTTGGTGTTGAACTCGTGGCTAGAAACTTGTCTCTGGAATTTCCACTTCTCACCATCGGAGTTGAAAATGCCATCACCAAGAAAGTCTCTTAAAGTGCTTCTGAAAAAGTCCCCTTTGTCGTAGTTGTGGAAGTGGGACTTCAGAATGTGCTGCACGTTGGCGGCGTTGGCCGTGACGATAAGCTGCCGGCCGAAGGTACGGTGGAGTTGGAAAGTTAGATTTGGGCTGGATGTCACAATCTCTGACGTCCATTGCACGTATCTTTCTCTGTTTTCCAAGATTGAGAAGAATGAACCAAATATTGGGTATGATTTTGGTAGTTTGGTGGGAGTGGAAGCAGAGAGGGTCTTGAATATGGTTTTCAACTTGGCTAAGATGAAGAACAGTAGAGGAACAGCTATGCAGAAGATAACTGAGGTTGGAAGTGGACGTCCACCATTTTATTCAGAGGAAAACAATAAAGCTTGAATAAATATGAATTTGTGAACTAAGAAGTTGATGACATATGTGGGTATTTATAAAAGTGAACCCCACCAGCTTTCACTTTTCTCCAATTGGATCAATAAAAGTAGGATGGAGGAAAGAGTGTTATCATTTTCCTAAAGAAAAAGTAGAGGTGACGCAAGCAATGAGGAAAGTTGATAATTATTAGGAAATTTTTGTCATTCAACAAAAACTGATCAAGAGCTAAATACACTTGCTGTATAATTAGTATATAATTTGAATAGTATTCTTGACTTTATAATGTAATTGCTATTTAATTTATTAATAATATTATTAATATATATATTTTACATGTATTTGTAGTATTACAATGAAAGATAAATAATAAATCAGACGTGAACTGTTTAAATAGTAATTAATCACATGACAAGTAAAATAATATTCATCATATAATTAGTTGGGTATAACTAAACTTCGTTCAAACAAAAACAAAAAAAATTAAGAAAAGAAGATGTTTTTCTAGCTCATATTGTAATACCACTAATATACGTCAAGTGTACACCGATAATATCATTTAATACAGTTGATATATATTGATGTATTACATAAGAGATAGAATATCAATTATAATAAAAAATCAAGACTGAAAAATTGTTATAGCAATGGGGCGGGTACATGTATTGCATAAGAGATAGATTAATTATAATAAATGATTCAAAATGGAGAATAGACATTGCAGTGGAACGGGTTCAAAGTTCATGCCAAAACACGTCCCACTTGAATATAATTTTACTATTACAAATAAGTTTGAAATGAATTTTAAATTTTTATTTTCAAACTCAATACATTCCTTTTAATTTTTTTTATTATATAAATTTATGTAGAAATTTTCTAACAAAAATATTTATTTAAAAAATTTTAAAAATATATATTTTTAATATTTTTAAAATTATAAAACTTATCTAACAATTTTAGGTTCAGATTTTAAATTTTTTAATAGAATAAATATCGAGATTGAGTTTGATATTCCAAATAAACAATAATAAGTTGACCTCCGCCTAAATATAGAAGATCTTCTAGAATCATTGCAAAGAAGCTTCCCCAGTCCATGGGAAAATACCGGAACGGACAGATACATGGGTCTAAGGGATGAGCTGACTCAAATTTAGACCTCTCAAAAATAATCTATTTAAGTGGTTTTGAAATCATAAATAATCTTAGATTGGATATTGATTTTAGTGTTTGGATTCGACCCAGCTGTGAAAGACTTAATTTTTACACACACACACACACACATATAGAGAAATATTTGTATATTATATACACACACTTACATATGATACATAAATATAATACTTTATAAATTGAACTAAGAATATTAAATAAATATTTTAATTTATAATTACTATAATATGGAGAAATTTATTTTATAAAGTTATCATTATGACTTTTTTATAAGTTTTTCAAATTTACATAGTCAGACGTGTCGAATCTCACATCAGGTTTAGGTATAAAAACTTTAATGGGCTAATCTTTGTGTTTAACAAATATTCAATAAATAGGTATAAAAACTTTAATGTGCTAGTCTTTATTTTTAACAAATATTCAATAAATCGACTCGTGGTTAATCTATTGTTATGTATCAATTGGAGAAGGTATTCCTCAAGTACCAATTCATTGCTTTTTGCTCTTCTCCGCCTTGGTGAATTACCTGCACAAGACGTTAGAGTGACCCGGTGTAAGAACTCTGACGCTCAAGTCAGTAGATATTCTCTTGGGAAAGATAAAAAGTAGGTAAATATATATGTATTTCAAATATAAAAAGTGTAACCCGTGATATGCCATGAATTCCCTTATTTATAGATACCAAATAAGGGGAAAAAAGAGATTTCAAACCTCAATTTATTGTAACAGATTACTGTATACGTATCCATATTTTCTGATTTACCCTAAAAAAATTCTTTATCCCTTTCTAATCATAACTATTTCATCCTAATTTTTTGTGTGAACGTGCCCGACCTGGAGGTCGGTAAGCTTCCCAATGCTAGATACACCTATAAAACGCTGAGTAGGTTATGCCACTCTCAGAGCCCATGTGCTGAGCTAACATATTTGTTTACCAAGCTTTCACACCATAGATGAGAATCTTCTATCAATCCACACCTTAAACATTTCATTCCGACTTGACCTACATCACATTAATTCCTTCCCCATAGCCTGAGCTACATAGATCCAACCTGACCTATATCACATTAGTTTCTTACTCATAACCCGAGCTACGTTGGTCCGTCCTAACCTATACCACATCAGCTAGTCCCCCTACTTTGCCTGACCTATATCATATTAGTTTCTTATTCATAACCCGAGCTATGTAAGTCCGTCTGGACCTATACCACATCAGTTAATCCCCCTACTCTGCCTGACCTGCAACCTTTACAGGACAGACATAATACAAAAAATATCTTGATTATTAGGGCTGACGTAGGCATCTCTTTTCAAATTACACCCCTTAGAATTTCGCATCCATTACTTAGACTTTAATGTCTTAGTCTTTTCAACTGAGTATCCTCATCCAACCATACATGTGTCTGCATCTTGTCATCCATGTCTATAACTTTCTCTATGTCTTCGACTGTCACCTTCTCCTTATAAAAGGGCATCCCTCTTCCTCTTTTGTCCTCTTCTTTTTTACAAATTTTCTCTCGACGATCTATCTCTTATATTCTTCCGGTAACTCTTTTCTTTTCTTCATTCAACAAGCCAAGTAAGTCCTTTGACTTTTGCTATTCGTTTATTCTTCTATTTTTTCTTTACATGCTTGGTTTATTTTTTTATCTCCACCTCTCATGAATCTCCAAACCCTCTGTCATTTATTTCTCTATTTCTTCCTCTCGGACTTTCTGTCCGTGAACTAGTACTTGAACTATCAACTCATCATCCTTCTAAAGTTAGGATGGTTAATTCGATTGATCACCCTGCTTATATGACTCATGCCACCTCCCTATCTGAGATAAGCTTAACAAACCTCAGGGAGAACGCATGAATATAGAGGAATTTAATATAGTCTTTCTAGGCCCTCGTGACAGACCTCATAACCCACCTCCTGGTTATGTGGCTTTCTTTATAGACCAACTGGAGACATGCCTTAGGTTTCCCATACCCGACCTATTCTACTATATCTCTAAAAGCTTTAGTATTCCCCTAATGCAGCTCATTCCTAATTCATTTCGACTTATGGTTGGTTTCTGGATGGTAGTTAGCTACTTCGGATATGAGCCAAATCATAAGCTATGACGGGCTTTTTTTCATGCTAAAACTGCTAAACTAGGACTTTTTTATTTTATCTCTTGTGGAGCAGCTAAATTTCTAGAGAGGAAACCCAACTCTCTTAAAAGTTGGAAAGAAATGTACTTCTATATTTTTTTCCCTGACCTATGGAATTTTTCTACCAATTGGATCACCGACTTGCCTCATCAAAGTTGAGCACCTGAGCTGGACTCGGCCACCCAAGCTTTAGCTCGTCGATTAAACCACAATCCCTACTGATAAGTTTATATTTTTATATATTTTGTATCAATCCCTTTATATCTTTTCTTGTTCTTGTTAATAATATATTTTTGTTAATGTTTTGTGTGTGATAGGAGTTTGGGAAATCAAAAAATTAAAAATGAGCCAAAACGAAGTTGAAACAACCATTATTAGACCAAATTGACAAGGTTGCACTGCGGCAGTTTTTGTATTTTGGGCATACATTTCTGTTCCAAAGCCCTATAGACCGAATTCTTGGATAATTGAAAAGATAAGAGATATATCTATAACTTTTATGTTGGAAATTTTTCCCAGTTTAATTGATTTCAAAGAGAAAAATTTAGTTAAAAAGCCAAACATGCATTGAAACTTTTAGATATGCAATTTTGTATTTTTGGCATAACTCTCTCCAAAAATATGATATTGATATAATTCAAGTGGTTTAAAAAATATAATAGATAGGACTATAATTATTAGGAAGGACGCCAAAAGCCAATTCATCTAGAAAAGAGGTCAAAAATCAGTTCAAAAAGGATGAATAGTTTAGGCTGCCGTTCTGGAGAAGAAGAAAACAGTAGCAACGATGCATAGGCGCCTTGCTTACTGTCCTCTTGACGCCATATTTTGGCGCCTAGGTGCTGTCCGTGTAGAAAAATTGATTCATTTACTTGAAATGATGACCCTTTACATCTTTTAGCATATGTTTGTGATATGTATACACTAGATACATATATCACACCATACACATTACATACTTTACAATACATATTACTCACTTTACACAAAATACACAACACACTTACACACTTTACACCAAATGCACAACACACCTTACACACTTTACACTAAATAACATCACCATCTCACACTTTATAAAAAAATACTATCCTCTCAACACAAACATTAATTTTTCAGATTCACTCACTTTCCTAAAAATCACATACATTTTTTGAAAGCACTCTTAGGGTTTTGAAGCTTCAAGGAAGATAAAGTGGAAAAAGCTTGGAGGAGGAGACGTCCATAATCTACCATCAACCTCAACTATCTTCTCCAACCAATAAGTTTATTTGATTCCCAATGTTGTTAATTTTTTTTTCTTGTTAATTTTGATCATGTTAGGTTAACCTTTCTTATTGGTTGATATTGATTTCAAAGCCATAGACATGAATTTGTATAATTAAGTGTTTGATATTATTGATCAATTTTTCAATTGAAGTTGTTTATATTTTTTTTATGCTTAATGTCTTATGGGTATTTTCTTGCTTTGTTTGGGTACGCAATCAAATTGGGTTTGAAAACTGCCTACAACTATATATAGAGATTTTAATCTATAATTGTTTTGAATTTCTAATCATGTGTAGTAAATTGTGATTAATGATTATAAGGTATTTTTGTTAATTGAAATGGAAAACATAACCTAAATTAAATAACCCGAGCTTGTTGGGTTGTTGTTTAGATCAATCTACTTTCTTGTTTTGATGCATCCATTGGATAAATTTAGAGAGCTTGTTTTAGGTTGTTTGATAGGTAGGGAAATAGATAAAGAGTTTGTTCGATCTAACGAGCAACTAAAGAAAGATTGGGATAGTGGAACTTGTAATTACCTATGGTTGATAATTTCATTAGTAAGTTATTAATAATATTGATATGAAATTACGTCTCATTGTCTAGTGGTAGTGAATGAAACATCAACCTAGTTTAATCGATTGTTGATTATTGTTTGATTTTGATTGCTTTATATTTTAATTAGTTTTAGTTTATGTGACTTAGTTACTAAATCAATCCCTCAAACCGTTGTTGTTTATTTTTAGAGTTTACTTGTTGAGTTTTAACTTTATGTTAATAATTTTGAAGTTAAATTTTTTAGTTAGTGAGTTGATAGTAAATCAGTTAGTCTTGATTCTCGTGGGATCGACTCTTACTCGTTAAAATTTTATTGAAGAGTAAGGTTTAAATTTGGTAGGTCTGCGACAATCGATCACCTACCATGTATGGTTATTAGCTGATTCCTGGCCTTTACTCTACCATTTTCAACTGAGCCCCAAAGCCATTTCACTTCCTCAGCCTATAGGTACCATCATGTTTAACTAATTGTTATGATTTCACATTTGTCATATACTAACTGTATAACTCCTTTTCAGATTAGCTGATGGAGTCTTACATACTAGCAGCCTATCGAGCTCAGAAAGCCACTGGAGGATCAGGTTAACCCAAATGTTAGGCTCGAGTTTCCCTAACTAGCACACCATCGGATCAACAACGTGTGCTAGCTACCTAAGCTTCATCCTCAACTCATCAACCATCTCCATCTAATCCCCCACCTCCTACCGCAGCTGTTGTACTTATATTCTCCCAGAGTCAAGGAAAGCGTCCAGCCTCTACAGGTGGTGGCAGCTCGGGTCCATCTTAACATCCCCGTCTCAATGCCCCTACTTCTCTTAATGCCTCATTTTTCACTAGCAGCTCGGTATTGGAGACACAAAATGGAAAACTCTACGTCGAGTGGCTCCAAAGCGTACCCAACTCCGTAGATCAGCGTATCTTAGGGTCTATGGATTATGACGCCAGGGTGGGTAATCTTACAGATCATGCCTCCAAGGTAATGTTCACTTCTTAATTCATCTCATTTATTCTAAGGGTTGAAAATTTCTCTAACCTCATTTTTCCTTAAGCTATTTTGTATCTGAGCTCTTTGATGGCCGATCTGCAGTTTGGATTACATTTCTTAGAGGAAGAAAAACTCAGGCAATAGAATGAAGATCTGCAATAGCGATTGTAGTGCGCTCTAGCTCGTACCGGCAAGTTAGAAGCAGATCTCGAGATAGTTAGGGTAAACATGCTTCCCTGAAAGAGAAAATAACTAAAATGGAATGAGATAGGAATATATGGAGAACCAGATGTTGAAGGCTATTGAAGAGGCTTCTATCTTCCAAGCCGAAGGTCATGTAGCAGGCTTCTTACGGGCCAAGCTGAGTGGGCCCATGTGAGAGAAAAATTCTTGCAATCTCCAGAATTACTTGATCCACAGCTTCACACATTGCTTAGGTCAGGTCCAGGAGCCAGGGTATACCGGTCCGGATCCAATCTGGACTATGCTGTCGAAAGTATCCCTTCACTCGGCAATATGTCTGCCTCTGCAGCTGATGTAGTTGGTCTTTCACAACCACCAGCTGCGACAACATCTTTGGGAGATCTTTCTGTTCACTCATCTTTTTATTCTCCAACCGCTGTTGTCTCTCACGATCTTTCTAACGAGCCTGCTCTCAATATTGAGGATGACAGTTCTTCCCATATAGGGAATCCAGATAATGGTTGTTTTAGAACCCCTCAATGTTTCTGATTATAGGGTATAATAGGTTTTGTAAATCTTTGTAACAATTTTTTCATAATAATATTATTTCACCTTTATCACTTCTGAGTTTTGTTTTATTTTTCCAGCACCTACAACTTTAAAAGTAATTTTTCAATAGTGAACATTATAAAATATTCATATCTTACTCAGATTTTGTAGCTAAGCTACATGTGCCTTACCAAAGTTATTCTTGCTTTTCTAAAGTTGTATGAAAAGATAATCTAGCTCAGTTGGTCTTGCCTTTAGATTTTTCTTGAATTATTCTTTAAGGAGATCGATCTCTGTGAACCCTACAAGGAATTTAGGTTGGTTTAGTTTAACTGGCCTAAGATTTTTTCATATCACTCATCGAGGAGGTCGGTCTCTGTGAACCCTCCAAGAAAACTCAGGTAGGTCCAGTTCAACTGGCCTTACCTTAAGATTTTTTCTTGAATCATTCCTTAAGGAGGTCAATCTCCGCGAACTCTCCAAGAAACCAAGGTAGGTCTAGTTCAACCGGCCTTGCCTTATGATTTTTTCTTGAATTATTTTCTAAAGAGATCGGTCTTTGCGAACCCTCCAAGGAACCTAGGTAGGTCCATTTCAACTGGTTTTATCTTAGGATTTATTCTTAAATCATTTCCTAAGGAGATTTATCTCTGCGAACCCTCTAAGAAACTCAAGTAGGTCCAGTTCAACTCGTATTGCCTTAGGATTTTTTCTAAATCAATTTACATAATGGGCAAGATAATTTATTTATTTTCTTTTGCAAAAACATCAGGATTACATATAGAATTTCTTCAAATGACAAACATTCCATGGTTTGGGTACTCTTTTTCCTTTCTCATCTCCCAGCTCATATGCACATCCAGCTATTACCCAAGTTACATTGTAAGGACCTTCCCAATTTGCCTCTAACTTGCTAGTTTGTTTCAAGACATTTGTTCGCAGTAGTACCAAATACCTAACCTAAAAATTCTTTATTTTGACTTTTCGGGAGTATCCAGCTCGAATCCTTCTTTTGTACGCTTCCATCCGAAGGTATACTCTTTTTTTCCATCAATCTAGTCTAATGCTTCCCTCATGAGCTCGTTGTTTTCTTTTTCTTCATAGCTTTGGATCCAGTGGGTTTCCATCCCGATCTCGGTTGGTATAACAGCTTTAGCTCTATATACCAAACTGAATGGAGTTTTTCCTATCGTAGTCTTTAGTATTGTACGATATGCCCATAAAACTAAGTCCAACTCATCTATCCAACCACCTTCAGCTCTATCTAGCCCAGTTTTAATCATTTGCAAAATTATCCAGTTGGTTACTTTAACTTGCCCATTGGCTTGAAGATGGGCCACTGAAGTAAAGTGTTGCTTGATTTTTATCTCAGTGCACCATGTTGCGAAAATTTGTGAATGCAAGTGCACGTTATCGTATACAAGTAATAAAATGATGAGTATATTATCGTTCCCACGAGAATTGTTGAATTATTAAGTATCAAAATTATGTTAACTCTAATTTTATTTGAATAAATGCATTTTTGTGATTTTTGTTTATAAACTAAATTCAAATAAACTTAATGATAGAAAACATTTAAAGATAAAATTCACTAACTTAAAAAGTCTAGTGTTATGATTTTACCATAATTAGTCCGAATTGAATAATTCATCGCATCAATCTCAATTTATTTTATAAGTGATAGTTGAGAATCCCAAAATTATCCACTAACCTCTCCCAAGGTCTAATGAAAATATCATCAATTGCTAATCCACTATATTTCTATGTGAATTACAACAATCAATAATTCATTAGGTTCTATGGATCTCTAACATGATTACACAAACCATATAGGTATATTCCTATCTTTCATGCAATTTATGATTTTCTACACATAGAACTAGACACATATATCACCTCTCGGGTCAATATAATTAGCAAATTATTCAATTAGTGGTCAAGTAATTGCAAGCATTAAGGACAATATTGAAAACTCAATTTGAAAATTAAATCAAGAATTGAATTGATACAATTATTCAAAACATCATAATTAGATTACATCACAACCCTAGAAAAAAAAAATAATTCATGATGAAAATGAAATACAAATTAACAACATTCATACACATAATGAAAGAAAGAAAAAGTACAATGAAATGAAACTAGAAAGAGGATGAAGTTCTTTTCTTGTTGATGTCTTCTTCACAAATCATGAAAGAATTCTCCTCTTCTTGTTTCTTGACTTCTTTTCTATTCTCTCATTCTCTAAAAATCTGAAATGGAGGCTTTTGGAATACTTAAACTTGATGGAGATGCCCTAAATAGGGTATAAAATACCAATTTACCTTTACTTGCCCAGTTGGCAGCGCTTAGGCGCTGCAGCATGCTGCAGTCCAGTGAGGGCAGCACCTAGGCGCTGCACATTCTGTCCTGGACAGTGATTGCAGCGCCTAGGCGCTGCTCTTGTTGTCCAAGATGAGTTTCTGCTGCGCTTATAGCCTCTTTCAACTGATTTTTCACCTATTTCTAGGCTTAATTGGCCTTTGGTATCTCATATAAATTGTAGCTCTATGTCTTGGCTTTCGATAGGAACTTGAATCAACTCAATATAAAATTTGTGAAAAGATTTATGTCTGAAATACCAAGATGTATCATACCTAAAATGTTCAGTTAAGTGTAGACTATTTAACCTAATTTTTCTTATTAAAATAGAAAAAACTGGATTTCATGGTAAATATAAATGTTATAGATAAATCTCTTGGATTTTCAATGATTCAAGAAACAAGTTAAAAGGATATTGGAACAAAAATTTATTATTAAAATACGAACACTACTCTCAATAGCACTAAAAAATGGATTAATCAAAATTTAAACCAAATTTTATGTTTATTTCCATTTTCTCCTCATTTTGCTATTACCTACAATATTTCAAACTAAATATATAAAATTTAACAAAAACACTCAAAAACTAATCAAAAAGTTAAGCAAATGGTACTCAATTAATGGGTATAAAATCCACTCATCAAATACCCCAAACTTAATATTTTGCTAGTTCTCGAGCAAAAGAAAAAAATAAAACAAGTAAAATAACAAGTGATAATTAAACCTACTAACCAAATGAGTTTCAAAAAATATTGTGAGTTTATAACTCAAGAAAATCTCAAAATATCATCAAAATGCATGATTTCAACTCAAGTGCCAAATTCACCTATTTTTAAATCCTTTGAGTGTGTGTGTGTGGCCTCTTACACTTAACTTTTTGCTACTCGGATTGATTTATGCAAACTCACAACAAAATTATTGATCTCTTATTTATGTGTTTTAGAATTCCATAGGCTTGTTTTTATGTCACTCTCCACTAATATTGACTAACACGACATCAAGGATCATTAGAATTTTGAAAGCTTGTAATGTATGGCTAAGGTAATGGTAGGATAAAAAATAATATAGTAGCTCAAATTACTTATAACACACAACTATTTTAGAACCTTGTTGATGAGCACTACCACATTTTCGTCTCACAACTTCATGAACCTTTCTTCTTTTAATTTGTTACACCAATTTATTCGTTAAACTTCCATTTTTTTCACATTTGTTTTGAAGTGCTACACCCACAAACTTATTTGTTTTTATAAACAATGGGCGTTGCACTTTTTTCTCATATTTCTTGACATATTTTTTTTTTCGAGAGTTTTGTACAAATCGTTACCTCTCTTTTGCCATTTTTTTAAACTACTTTCAATGCTCAAAATGATGTTACTAGAATAGCAATAAGTTGAGTGTGGGGTAATATACAAGATAAAAAGAAATACATTGGTTGAGGTTGATTTGTAGGGTGACAAAGAAAATGGCTCATTAGACTCAATCAGGGGATACTAGGGATTATGCATCATAAACAGGGTGGCTTGAAAGGTTCAAACGATCCAAAAATAGTCTAATTACTTCCCTAATGTTATGTAGCTTAGGATTTCGCCTCGAGTGATAATCAAATAAGTTCTAGAATTATATGAGATCGCAAAAAAAAAATATCGAGTTCACATAAATTTTTTCTAAATAAATAGAAAATTCAAATGTTCAAGGCTATGTGCTCAATATGTTAAAGGATGTGCATTCATTAGTTGGTGGTATATCATTCCTTATTTTACAAATCATTTCCCAAACTTGAGTTGGATCTTGAAATGAAAACAAACAAAAATAATCATCAGATTAAAATAACAAAATTAACATTAAATAACTAAATAGTAAAAAAAATTTAAAACACTTGGGTTGCCTCCCAAAAAATGCTTGATTTATAGTCTTCAGCCGGACTTATTCTTTGCTCAACCGGGGTCCAAGAATAAATATTTCTTATATCATATCTTTGTATGCTCTAGAAATATAGGTGATCCCCAAAGATAAGCATATTGAGCATAATCTGGTATGGGATCAAGTGCCTCTTGTACATTGATGAGTGCATGCCCGATGACCAAAAATATTTCTCCTTGTGTGAAAGAGATGTTTTTATTCTTTTTAATTTCGGGGATGATGAAATCTATATGGATAATAGATTTGTCAACATCCTCAAGTAGACCTTCATTTCCTACCATATAATGGTTTAATGAGCAATCTCCCAATTCATAACCCTCCACTTCATACTTGTGCAATGAGATCCCCGTATCATCCTCCACAACATTTGACATAGGCCTGTTATTTTGTAAAAGATGTGGATAAGAAACTTCCCGTGATGGCTCTTGAGAAAGGTTTGGTTGAACATTTTCATGGTCTTCTCTATTCTCCACTAGAGGTGTTTGTGTTGACACCTCTTGTTCATCCTTCATCAGTTGTTTTATCCACAAGACAGTTTCTCTCTCTTCATCACTTAGCAAATTAACATCTCAATATTCTTCTATTTTCTTCGTTACAGGCATTTATGTTGATATATCTTGTTTATCCTTCATCAATTTTTCAATCCACAAGATGGTTTCAATCTCTTCCTCACTTAGTAAATTATCATCACAATGTTCTTCGCCCTCTTCATTTTCCTCAGTTGTGTAAGGCAAAATCTGTTATGATGGATTACTAGGTTGAGTTTGCAATAAAATTTGGTTGGTAGTACGTTCGAATTGAGCTAGAGCTTCCTCAAAACTTTGCTTATTCTCTAATGATGGGTAACTAGGTGCATGCCACATCATATTCTTATCATTTCTCCATGAAGCATTAGAATGATTTGACCATCCTTGATAAATATTGGAGAAAGAATAGTTTTGCAACTGGTTGTAATTCCACTCATATTGAGCATGTTTGACGTATGGTGGTGCAAATTGATTTCTCACTTGATATTGAGTTCTTACTGGAAAACCATCATATGACTCATGTACTTGAGCAGTCAACGCATTAATGACATATTCTCGATTAATCTCAAAGGCTTGAGTTGAAGCTTGATTTGTCATGTAATATTCATTTGACCAATAGTATGAATTATATGCCATCTTGTCTACCATTTTTTGCTCATTTATCGCACACAAGAAAATACATGCAATTATAAGCAAGGGCACATTCAAACAATAAAAGAAAAATAAAAATGAGAGAAAAGATAAATATATATATACAAGAAAAATTCAAATTAAAATCAGAGGTACTTGGTTTCGATATTAACAAAACAAAATAATCCCCGACAACGGCTCCAAAAACTTGTTGCAAAAATTCGTGAATGCAAATGCACGTTATCGTATACAAGTAATAAAATGATGAGTATATTATTATTCCCACGAGAATTATTGAATTATTAAGTACCGAAATTATGTTAACTCTAATTTTATTTGAATAAATGCATTTTTGTGATTTTTGTTTATAAACTAAATTCAACTAAACTTAATGATAGAAAGCATTTAAAGATAAAATCCACTAACTTAAAAAGCCTAGTGTTATGATTTTATTATCCACTAGCTTCTCCCAAGATCTAATGAAAATATCATCAATTGCTAACCCACTATATTTCTATGTGAATTATAACAATCAACAATTCATTAGTTTCTATGGATCTCTAACATGACTACACAAATCATGTAGGTATATTTCTATCTTACATGCAATTTATGATTTTCTACACATAGAACTAGACACATATATCACCTCTCGGGTCAATATGATTAGCAACTCATTCAATTAGTGGCCAAGTAATTGAAAGCATTAAGAACAATATAGAAAACTCAACTTGAAAATTAAATCAAGAATTGAATTGATACAATTATTCAAAACATCATAATTAGATTACATCATAACCCTAGAAAAAAAAATTAATTCATGATGAACATGAAATACAAATTAACAACATTCATACACATAATGAAAGAAAGAAAGAGGACAATGAAATGAAACTAGAAAGAGGATGAAGTTTTTCTCTTGTTGATGTCTTCTTCACAAATCATGGAATAATTCTCATTTCTTCTTCTCTTCTTATTTCTTAGCTTCTTTTCTATTCTCTCCTTCTCTCCCTCTCTAGAAATTTGAAATGGAGGCTTTTAGAATACTTAAAATTGATGGAAAATGCCCTAAAGAGGGCATAAAATACTAATTTGCCCTTACTTGCCCGGTTGGCAGTGCCTAGGCACTATAGTATGCTGCAGTCCAGTGAGGGCAGCGCCTAGGCGCTACTCTTGCTGTCCAAGATGAGTTTCTGCTGCATTTATAGCATCTTTTAACTGATTTTTCACCCATTTACAAACTAAATTGGCCTTTGGTGTCTTCATATGAATTGTATCTCTATGTCTTGGATTTCGATAAGAACTTGAATCAACTCAATATGAAATCTGTAAAAATATTTATGCCTGAAATACCAAGATATGTCATACATGAAATGTTCAGTCAAGTGTAGACTATTTAACATGATTTTTTTTATTGAAATAGAAAGAACTGGATTTTATGATAGACATAAATATTATAGATAAATCTCTTGGATTTTCAATAATTCAAGAAACAAGTCAAAAGGATATTGGAGCAAAAAGTTATGATTGAAATACGAATACTGCCCTCAATAGCACCAAAAAGCAGATTAATCAAAATTTAAACCAAGTTTTATGTTTATTTCCATTTTCTCCTCATTTTGCTATTACCTACAATATTTCAAACTAAATGCGTAAAAGTTAACAAAAACACTAAAAAATTAATCAAAAAGTTAAGTAAATGGTACTCAATTAATGGGTATAAAATCCACCATCACACCAACTTTGGACTTTTCCTCTTAGAATTAGGTGTCATTATTTGATATTAAATCACGTGGAATCCCATATCTACATACTATATTTCTCCATAAAAATTTCATGACATGTGACTATAATATTCGCTACAGGCTCAGCTTCTACCCATTTACTAAAATAATATATTGCCACTATCAAGAATTTCCTTTATCTTGTTGCCAGGGCAAAAATGTTCAACGATATCAATTCCCATTTAGAGAAGGGACAAGGCGAGCTCATGACTTTCAGCTTATCTACTGGTTTATGTATCAACGGGGCGTGCTTCTGATATTTTTCATAGGTTCTGACCAAATGCTCCGCATCTTCTTTTAGTGAAGGCCAGAAGTACCTACCTCTTGTTGTTTTAAAAACCAGTGGGCGACCTCCACCATGACTTTCATATCCTCCTTCATGAATTTCTCGCAATACATAGGCTCCTTCATCTTGTGATAAACATCTCAAGTATAGTGTAGAAAAAGCTCGCTTATACAATAAACCATCAATTAACTAAAATCTAGTAGCTTATACTGTTTCTTTTTTATTTTGTGGTAATTTTCTCTCTCGCAGATATTCCAATATACCTATCCTCCAATCCTCTTTTTTTTTCTATTGAGGCAACTTCTACCCCCATACTGTGTTGATAGGCCGTTAATAATGTGATTTTTCTGGTCTTACAGTCGGTAGTAGAACTTGCAATTTTAGAAAGATAATTAGCCTTGAAATTCTCAGCTAGCTCAATCATTGTAAATTATTGTTTCAACTGCGATACCTGTTCCACGTAGTTTCTCATTCTTTCTTCTTTGATCATAAATTCTCCTTCAACCTATTGCATGACCAACCTTAAAGTAGAATAGACATTTAGGAGCCTGACTCTGAGCTCAATAGCCATTTTCAATCCCCTCACCAATGCCTCATATTCAGCTTCATTATTTGATGTTTTGAACTCAAACCTTACACAAAATTCCATCTCTTTTCCTTCTGGGCTGGTTAGTACAATACCTGCCCCACAACCGATATGGTAGTTGAGTCATCCACATGCAACAACCTTGCCTTAGGACTTTCATCAGTAAGTATGATTTTCTGCAGAAAATATGCCAAGGCCTGCGCCTTGATAGCCACTCTTGGCTAGTAATCTATGTTATATTCACTAATCTCTATTGCATACTTAACCATCCGACCTGAAGTTTTTGGTTTACTTAGCACCTATCTCAATGGTAGATTAGTTCGGACTACTATCTTATATGATAAGAAGTACGATTGAAGTCGTATCGCAGTCGTTACTAAGGTTAATCCTCTTTTTTCTATTTCTGGGTATTTAGTTTTTGCCCCTATCAATAATTTGCTTATATAGTAAATGGGTTTCTGCTGAGCTCCTTCCTCTCTTAATAGCATTGAGCTAACGCTTGATTCTCCTACTGACAGATATACATACAACGTTTCACCTTGTACAGGTTTGGTCAATAGGGATAGCTTAGCTAAGAAGTTTTTTAATTCATCAAAAGCCCTCTGTCACTGCTTAGTCCATTCGAACTTGTTAGCCTTCCTCAGGATTTTGAAGAAAGACAAACTTCTTTCTGCCGATCTGGATATGAACCGGCTTATAGTTGTTATCCTACCAGTGAGCTGTTGAACCTTGTTGATACTATTTGGAGGAATCATATTCTGCACTGGCTTTACTTTGTTGGGGTTCACCTCTATACCCCTCTCGGTTACCATATAGCCTAGGAATTTACCAGACCTAATCCCAAAAGCACATTTAGAAGAATTAAGTTTCATATCATACCTGCTAAGGACTCCAAAAGCTTCTATCAAGTCAGCAACATGAGCTTTAGCCTTTGTACTTTTTATCAGCATATCGTCTATGTATACCTCCATGTTCCACCCGAGCTGTTATTTGAACATTCTATCTACCCGCCTCTGATATTTCAATTCCTTCCAGGTCATGCACAGTCTATGCGAAGATATCAATATTACTTCTTAAGAACTGAGTCATCCTATCTGTCAATTCCGGACTCAGCTGTATGCCCATTCTAGTAGTTTTGATCACATCCCCTGGCACCAATTCTATATTAACTAATTACTCATTTGACAACACATGCTCTTATTCAATTAAAGGCCCTTATGCCTCATTTCTTTTCATAACTTTTAGCGGGAGCTCATCTTCTGCATTTTGTTCTCTTTTAGCTTTTTTCTACTCAGCTTTCCTGATAACTTCCACGTAATATTTCCTAGCTAAGCATTGATCCCTTTCTATTTTTTTTGTCCCTTCATCCATAGAGAATTTCAATTTCATGTGAAAGATAGACACCACTGCTTGTAAGGTATTGAGCGAAGGTCTTTACAAGATAATGTTATATGCAGAAAAAGAGTCAACCACCATAAATTTAACCATTCTAGTCTTATGTATGGGCTCACTACCTAAGAATACTGGTAAGATGACCTGACCCATGGGATCTACCACTCTCCCGCCAAAACTGAACAAGGTTGTCTCTACTGGCTACAATGCTATATCTAGATTCATCTTTTTATTTGCTTCATAGAACAAAACATCAATTGAGCTACCTATGTCAACTATTACTCTAGCCACGTCAAAGTTAGCTACGATTGCAATAACGACTAGTACATCATTATACGATGTCTGTAATCCTCTCACATTATGGGGCCTGAATTAAATCGTCGAACCTTCGTTAATTTTATGGATCTATCATCTTGCACTTTTTGGAATAGGTCGGACATATGCTTTCCTAGCTCGGTTAGAGTCCCCATTTGTAGACCCCCTACTGTCATCTGGATGAAACCCCTTGGAGCCTGGGGATGGTTTTCTCCAAATATTGCCCCAGCTCTTCCCTCTTTAGTTTTCCTCTCTATCCAGGTAGGCCGAATTTTTTTTCGTTCAGTCATTTTCTTCTCCTTATCCTCCTTAATCCAATCATCCAGCCACCTCTTTCTTATCATTTCTATCTCATCTTTCAAATGCCGATATTCCTTTATTATATGCCCATACTCATTATGAAAAATGTAGAATAGATTAGACTTGGGCTTGGTTGGTACTGACGAGTGATTATACGGCCATTTTAACCTTTTATGTTTTGTAACAACCATCAAGATATACGCTCTTAGGGCCACCAGGAGAGTGTATTTCTTGGGTTCCCCAGGTGCAGGCAAAAGAGGTCGCTCATCTTGTTTCAATTTTCTGACAATCTCTCCTACTTCTTTACCAGACTCTCTTCTATCTCTTTTTTTGTCTCCTTCTTTTTCTCTTTTCATCCACTGAGCTTTTTCTATGTTGATATATTTTTCAGCCGATGCTAGCAGGTCATCAAGACTTTTGGCTGATTTTTTAGTCAATGACCTAAAAAACTCCCCATCTTGCAAACCTTAGGCTGGGGCATTAGAAAGTACCTCTTGGATAGCTGAAAGTACTTCTAAAACAACAACTGTAAATCTTTTTATATAGCTTCACAGGGCTTCATATCTTTTTGCTTTATACTGAACAAAGCTAGCGATATTTTTTGGTGTTTCTGAGAACTTGCAAATTGATGTAAAAAGGCAGAACTAAACTCATCAAAAGAGTTGATTGAACTGAGGGGTAACTTGCTAAACCATTGTTAGGCTGATTTCGATAGGGTAGTCAGGAATACCCTACACTTAACCCCATCGGAATATCTGTGCAAGAGAGTTGAGTTTTCAAACCTACATAGATGTTCCCATGGGTCAGTAGTACCATTATACTCATAATTTAATAACTTGAAGTTGGCCGGTAGGTTGTCCATCATTACTTCCTCAACAAAAGAAATTTCTTTTTTGATCACCATATTCCTTCCCACCATTTTCATCTTTATCTCTTTCAACTCATTATGCAAATCCTCTAACTTTTCCGACACATCTGGTACTTTCATTAGTGTTTTACTTTGGCATTCCCTTGTATGACTCTCTTCCACCTTCTCAGGGCGGAGTGGCTTTTTTGGTACCTCTGGTGGTGGTAGTGGATTAGCCTTTCTCATTCTTAAGGCTACATCCACTGCAGTTTTGATCAGACTTGCCAACTGCTCTATGGTAAGTTGATCGGCATTTTCTACTTCAAATTTCAAAACTAAATTTATGCAGGGTGCCTGCATGGTTCAAAGCAGTGGAACTCAAGGTGTTACTGAGGATGGGCTATCATTCTCCCCCACTCCTGGACCTCCAAACCATGACTGGGACAGATAATTGGTGGTGGAGCTTCATCGGATGTTCCTTCGCCCAAAATTCATTTTCCTGCCATTTCTCACACCTTAACTCACAAATGTTCCCACAAACGGTGCTAACTTGTTATGCACCAAATGGAGAAGGTGCACCCCAAGTACCAATCTACTGTTTTTCCTCTTCTCCGCCTTGCTGGATTACCTGCACAAGACATCAGAGTGACCCGGTCTAAGAACTCTGACACTCAAGTCAATGGATATTCTCTTAGGGAAGATAAAAAAATGTAAATATATATGTATTTCAGATATAAAAAGTGTAACTCGTGATATGTCATGAATTTCCTTATTTATAGATACGAAATAAGGGCAAAAGAGATATTTCAACCTCAATTTGTTGTAACAAATTACTGTATGCGTATCCACATTTTTTAATTTACCCTAAAAAGGTTCCCTTTTCTTTTTACTAATCATTTCATCCTAATTTTTAACATGAACCTCCCCAACCTGCAGGTCGGTAAGCTTCCCAATACTATATACACCTACAAAATGCTTAACAGGCCATGCCACTCTCAGAGCCCATGTGCTGAGCTAACACATCTATTTGCCAAGCTTTCATATCGTAGATGAGAGTCTTCTGTCAATCCACATCTTAAACCTTTTATCTCGATCTGACATACTTTACATTAATTCCTTCTCTATAGCCCAAGTTACGCAGATTTTGACTTGACCTACATCACATTAGTTTTTTATTCATAACTTGAACTACGCAGGTCTGTGTTGACCTATACCACATTAGCTAGTCCCCCTACTCTATTTGATCTACATCACATTAGTTTTTTATTCATAACCTGAGATATGTAGGTCCGTTCTAACCTATATCATATTAATTAGTCCCATACTCTGCCTAACCTACATCACATTAGTTTCTTATTCATAACCCAAACTATGCAGATTCGTCGTGACTTATACAACATCAACCATTAAATCTCAAATCTAAGAAGAGTTAAGTCTTGCATCAATAAAAATTTAATGGACTAATCTTTGGTTTTAACAAATATTAAGTAAATTGGATAATTAAACCTTTTGAGCCTTTAAATTCTAAAACAATCACAATCTTTTAATGAATGTAACCTATGGGTGGTCCCCATACACTATAGATTTATGTGATTGTACCCAAACTTTCCCTAAGAAGTATATTTTGCTCCTTTGAAACCATGCTACCTGCTGGTTTTTCTTCAAAATAATGTTTAATTCAATCTATTAATTTAAACATGTTTGAATTCTGAGTTGAAAATGTAGTATGGAGTCTATAATTTTTATAACGAAATGAAAGGCTTTCCTAATGAAATATGCGCCACTTCAATTAAGAAAAAAAAATGATAATTGTGAAGAAAATTATCTGATTTAATATTTCCTCACAAATAAATTTTCACATTTTTTAATTATTTCGAGAAATGAAAATTGAAAGAGAAAGTCATGTCCCATTTGTTGATATTAGTTGCACTGACAAACTTTTTGTATGAAGAAATTATTCATTTCAATCAGAATTTTTATAGCTTTTTAATGCATTTTTTTGTGAAAAATAAACTCATTGGAGTAGTAGAAGTATAGATAAAGAAGTTTTTGGGAAGTCTTTATTTAATATTTAATAGTATTTACTTGAAATATTCTTTGAGAGTTCTAAAAAATATATTTTTAATTTTTTTATCCATTCGAATAGATGAATAACATAAATAGATGTGTAAGGTGGATAATATAAATAGATGACATGCTTAGTATATAACAAAATATAAAAAATATTATCATTTGTGTGTAGGTTTATGCCACAACCCTAGCACTATTGCCGTGTCCACGTGCAACCTTTCATCATTTTCTCTTGTCTAGAACAAGTCACCATTATCTATTTTAATATTAAAATAATTCACCGTTAACAACTCCCATCAATTACCTCATTTCCAATACCCAACGTGACACAACAGTATAGTAATAGTAACTCATTCTTACATAATCATCTACATAAGTAAATCCCATCGTAATCCCGCCGACTCCCTGATCAAAGCGGGTCTCCATGGTTGATAGGTTACGGGACCCTTATTTGGCACTTTAACAAAAAATGGTAAAATCTTCGTACCACTAGGGGCAGAGCATGCTGCGGCTGCCCCTCAATTTTTTTTTAAATTTATTATAAATTATATGTATATATATAATTATTAAATTTTAAAAATTTATCATTTAAATAATAAAAAAATCTTTTTATTTATTATTTAAAAAAATATTCTCGCCTCTCCTTATCCATTTTCCGCTCCAGTACCACCTTATGATGGACATGAGAGCTAAAATGCATACTTATCACCCCAAAAGCTCGAGTTCTCGTGCCAAAACCCAATTAGAAATTCATATGCATCTTTGCCGAGAGACTTTGTAGGGCTAATCCCAACTATTATATATGTAATTTCGTCCCCTTTGAATTATTATATTGCCTCCAATTGCTGTAAAATATCTTTTTATCGTTATCATTTCTTCAAAATTCTTAAGTCAAATTTTTTCTCCAAATCCATCCAGCCATCTCCGTTCTTTCCTCTTGAAAAGAAAAAAAAACTTAGAATTCCTTTAAACTTCTTAGTTTGAAGATTTTAGATAATAGAATTTATTATAAGTACAAAGTTCAAGAAGGTATGTTTAGTACCTTTAAAACTTTAATATGGTTTATAGTTTATGTTAGTCGAGAAATTTATTATGGTCATTTTTATAATTTTTTTAGTGTCTGGTTTATCTGATTCCACTTTCTTTATTTACTAATTGAAATTATTCTAATTCTTATTCCACAGGAAATTGTGGGTGTAGGTTTTAATTTCATGATATAAATATAATTTATTTGATTAATGGTTATGAAGTAAAGATCAAATTATTGCACTAACTTTTGGAAGGAAGTTTGATTGGAAAATTTTATTTTCAGCATTGTTACTATTACTTCTTATTAATTTTAAGAAGTAATTTTTTTTTTTAACTAATGGATCTCTTTCAAGATAAACGTAGTTAAGGGCTTCAAAAGTATTTCTTTCATACTTATTCAATCCGTTCTTGATTAGGTTCTCCTTGTCCAATACTTTGTTTTTATTTACTTTTCATTTTGTTTGTCCCATCGAAAATTAAATTCTCATCTCAATTCTCTCACTCTGTTGAAAATAATTTTACAACAATAAAACATTAACAGTAATTTTCTTTCTTTCTTTTTTTAGTTTTTGTTTAAAGTAGATTTCACAATTAGACATTTTCTCATGTTATTTTATATATATATATATACATGTATGTATAGCTACTTAACGATTTGACAAAAAAAATAAAATAAAATTATTCAACTCTATACTTGCTGAATGCTGTGTGTGTGTGTTTTGATCAGTAAATGCAGTGTGGTTGATCGATCAGCTGATATGGCTAAGCAAAAATCAACTTTTAACTTAATTCTTCCTTTTTTTAATATATATATATATATATTATCAATTATCCAATAAAAGACTCTCAAAATGATTTTGGTCTTTTATCATGGTCTACTAGGGCATTTGGCAACTTAAATCAAAATTACTTTCGATCAATCGTAATTCTCGAAGTATTTGATAATTCAAATTATAATCACTTTAGATGTTCAAATGTAATAATCTGTATTTTCTAAAAGCTAAAATTTGGAGCTTTTGGTCAACCAAGCTTTGACAAAATCAATTTTAGTTAAAATCAATTATGATAAAATCAATTCTTGTTTAATCAATTTTCCTTGGGCCAAACACCCCTAAAACTGAGAATGATGATACTTCTGCATTGATTTTTCAGAACTACCCAGAAAGAAATTTTTTGATGCCTTATTTCTAATTCTATTATAGCAATAATTGAAATAATTAGTTGTTAACTGCTATAAATCTAATAATCGATCATTGGTAATTTACTTTGATAATAGTAGTAATAAAAAAATTAGTTCTATATTATTAATATTAATTCTTCACTTTCATAATAATAGTAATTAGATAATGTCCACCTCTGTTATTTCTTTTAAATTATTTGCTAATTATATGATAATATTAGTATTTTTATAATTGATTAATTATTATAATGTTAATGATATTGAAAAATATTAGTGGTTAATAATCCCGATGTTATTATTTGTTGTTTACTTATTATTAATTTCAAGCATAAGGGAGGTGGTCCGATGGTTGTAATTTTGATACGAAACAATGTCAAGAAGGTATGTGCAATTTGATATTCAAGGATTTTTTTTGTAATTAAGTTAAATTTAAAGAATATTTTTATAATTATATCATATTTTAAGGGAAGTGGATATAATAATCCTTAAATAATTATTAAAGCATGAAATATAGATTTTTCAATCTGTTATTGCATATAAAATCTTATGGCACATTTGATACTAGAGAATGCGGCGGATGTAATAAACTTCAAAAAATTATTCAAAAAATTATTCAAAAAAATGAAATACAGATCCACTGCAATATATTATTTTATTTAGAAATTTATGACATATTTGGTATAAAAGACTCGAAATTTCAAACAAAAATGTCTCATTTTGTTAATCCAACTTCTTATCGATAAAATTTCAAAATAATAAAATTAAACAGGCCAAATATTATTTATTCCCAAGTAAATGGAAAAACCTTATTATTTCAACACCAAAAGGTAATACTAATTTTTATGAAATACTCCTCCCAGAGGGTCATGGAGAAATGAAGATCAATACGCCTCCTCAGCTCTCTGATGCATCCTCACTGGAAAACCACCCTTCATTTTTGATGTCAAGTCCGATATGTATACCGGCTCCGCCCCTTCCACCACCAGCGGCACCACCCTAAACTGCCGCAAGACGCGGGCAACCACTCTCTTCATTTGCATGAAAGCCATCTCTTTCCCTAGGCAAATTCTGGGCCCAGCCTGAAAAACCGGATAAGTATACGAATCCCTGTTTATAAACCTCCACTTTTCAGCCGCTGTCTCCCTCTCCAGCCACCGCGTAGGGCGGAACTCAGCCCAATCTTTACCCCAGACCTTCTCAACCCTGCCCATAGCATAGGGATGATAGGTCACCCTCATGCCCTTCTTTACTATTGTCCCATCAGGCAAAACATCATCACTCTGAGCTGCTTTTGTGTCAATAGGAACAGGCGGATAAAGCCTCATGCTTTCACAAAGCGAAGCGTGAGTATAAACCATGTTCCTCACTTCATCGTAAGCTGATGCTGCTTCGGATTTCTCTTTGATCTCTCTCAGTATCTCATTTTCCACTTCTGGATGATTTGAAAGCAGCCAAAAAAACCATGTCAATGCAGCAGAAGTTGAGTCCCGGCCTGCCAAGATGAAACTTACCACTACATCAGTGACAAAATCTTCATCTGAATGGCCTATGCTCAAGAATCTTGGCAGGAGACCTTCAACTGGTTCCAGGGATGATTTTCCCTGGAGTTCTTGCCTTTTCTCCCCGATTATTTCTTTGGCGAATTCTCGAACTTGGTTGACGACAATCTTGAGCTGCTTTTCGGATCCGATGTTGAGGACCTTCTTGATTTTCCAGAAAAAAGGGATAAAGGAGTTGAACCTGTCACTGGAAAGTTTCGTAGCTTTTTCAAACGCGAGCGCAAACTCCTCCTGCGGAAGAGATGGCGACAGGTATCCAGGATCATACCCGAATGCGATCTTGCAAATGTTGTCAAAAGCAAATCGTTGAAGGATGTCTTGAAGGTCGAGCACAGTTTTCTGGGCTGCGGCGTTTTTCAGGATTGGGATCAGGCGATCTGACAGTTCAGAATCCACCACGGTTTCCACGAATTTCCGAAGTGATTTGATGTTGAACTCGTGGCTCGAAACCTGTCTCTGGAATTTCCAATTCTCACCATCGGAGTTGAAAATGCCATCACCAAGAAAATCTCTTAAAGTGCTTGTGAAAAAGTCCCCTTTGTGGTAGTTGTGGAATTGGGACTTCAGAATGTGCTGCACGTTGGCGGCGTTGGCCGTGATGATATCCAGCCGGCCGAAGGTACGGTGGAGGTCGAAAGTTAGATTCGGGTGGATGTCACAATCTCTGATGTCCATTGCACGAACCTTTCTTTGTTTTCCAAGATTGTGAAGATTGAACCAAATATTGGGTATGATTTTGGTAGCTTTGTCGGACTGGAAGCAGAGAGGGTTTTGAATATGGTTTTCAACGTGGCTAAGATGAAGAACAATAGAGGAATAGCTATGCAGAAGGTGACTGAGGTTGAGAAGTCCACCAT
>CM033118.1:16682150-16763774 GCA_019321725.1 Paulownia fortunei
AAAAAATACAGGACAAAAACACACACACAGAGGGTGTAGCTATTATGGAGACTTCTTTTCATAAACCTGTGGTTCTTGGAGGTGCAGGGAAGGAGGAGAATAAAGCTTTTGAATCTAATGGTGATGAAGAAGGTTGCCGAGAAGAGATTGTTCTTCAGGTATTCTTCGTCAAATTACAAAAGAGAAAGGGTTCTATTTTATTATTTTTTCGTCATCTAACATGAAAGATTTTTTGCATTCTTGATCTGCTTGAATCATTTGGATGGCTATAAAAATTTTGTTGAATCATCGGCTTTAACCAAAACAACTGAAAGTATGGCTCGACTACACGTTGTGGCCATCATAGAGTTGCATTTCTAATTGCTAGTCTGCTGAATATGCATCAATTTTTCTAGTTTGTGCACAAAATTGAAAAAAAAAAAAAAAGCAACAAGATGATGGATTTTTGCTGTGATATTTAGAGATTTTATTTCATGTTGACGCGCGATTAATGTTATTATCTATTAGGTTGGAGCTGGAAAAAGGGCCAAAGATGATGATGGGGTAAAGCCAGCATCTCCTGATCAGAAGAATTTAACCTGCAGCAAACTGGTAAGAAGACAAAAAAATAAAAGAAAAATTCACTGCAGGATACTTAAGGAAATTTGTTATTGTCGAAAACTTTACAATTTTACAAACCAATTTACAATTTTTTTTTTCTGTACAAAAAGAGGGTGCCAAGAATATGAAAGAGAAGATGTTTAATGTGTTTCAAAGTCATAGTCGTCGGCATAGCTAAATATCAAGCTAGCAGCCCTTCTACACCATTGACCATTTAATAAAGATCTGATGCAACTTGTTAAAGTTTTAGACCATGGAAACTCCTATGACAACAATTAATTCAATTTGGCTCTCTAATTAGACCATGACAGTTTTATAATATAAATTTCAATGTTATTATGTATTTCTTTTTTGTTCATTTCTTGAGTAGTTACTTCCATTTCTTGCAATCTAAAAATCTTTACTTCAAACTCTTTCTTTCTACCTGGACAAAATCTGATTATGACAAATTTTGAGGTTTATCCATGGAATTTTTTTAGATTCTAACCGAAAATTTTCTGACAGGGACTGATTATAACTAGGATAGAGAGATCATCACCTGTATCTGAATCAAGATCATTTTCATCTGCCAAAAGGAAACAGGTTAGCATGTCTCTCTCTTTTTGGGTGATAAGAAAGACAAAACAATTTAATGACAGCCCATATATCTTGATTAATATCAGCTGAAATATTGCCAAATTATGTCCTAAAAAATAAAATATATACAATTATATCTATATATATATATATATGTTTATAGGATAATAATATCTTCTAAAAAAAATAATGTCCTTTGCAAGATAACTTTGTTACCAACCCTTCTCCATTATTATGACTTTTTGTTTTAGTTTAGAATTCATATCGTATTTTAGTTCATAAATACACACCAATTGCACTTGTTTTATGTTAAACGTATATTCAAAAAATATTTTATATATTTGACATGCATTTATTACATGAAATTTAAGATGAAATACTAAATTGAAATAGAGAATTTGGACCGGCTTCTTATACCAAAAGAAAAAAGATACTACTATAAGTTCAAACACAAATTACTCAGATGTTGGGATGCTTAATTATGCTTTAATTCGCGTATAGAACTTACATGCAACTTCCCCTACATGTATGGTTTGCAGATGGATGATCAACTTGAATCAGCCAAATCCAAAATGGATGAAGTTATGGAAGAGAACCAAAGGCTAAGGATATACTTAGATCAAATTCTCAAGGATTATAGAACCCTACAAATGCAATACCAAGAAGTTATTCAGCAAGAGGATAAAAGATCTCCTAATACAGTTCCCACTCATCATGATCAGACAGAAGAACCTGAACTCATTGCCCTTAGTCTAGGAAGAACTTCAAGTGGCACGATGAAAGACGGGCGCCAAAAATTGCCAATCAATGAAAAACTGGATGAAGGAAATGAAGGACTGACACTAGGACTGGATTGCAAATTTGAAGTGCCTAAGACATTATCTCAAGTTGAACCTTCCCCGAATCCCAGCCCTGATAATAGCTTAGAAGAAGTTAAGGAAGAAGGCGGAGAGACATGGCCAAATAAGACAATGAAGAATGTGAGAGATGGTGGAGATGATGAGATTTTGCAACAATATCCTGCCAAGAGAGCTAGGGTTTCTGTGAGAGTTAGATGTGACACGCCAACAGTAAGATTAAATTTGTTCTTTTTCAAATAATCGTGCTTGTCGTGCTAAATACTAGTACAAGTATATAGCTATGGCATTGTGTTAAATGATTTTTTGTTCCAATGTCGTGTCAATGTAGATGAATGATGGATGCCAGTGGAGGAAATATGGGCAGAAGATTGCTAAGGGGAATCCATGCCCTCGAGCATACTATCGTTGCACTGTTGCACCGTCGTGTCCAGTGAGGAAACAGGTACAATAGTCTTTAATTTTTAGTCGTATTGAGCTGAATTTCACCTATTAATTTGCTAATAGTCTCTTAATTGATTGATATTCTACCATGCTATCATGATACTCCCTCCGACACAATTTTATAGTTTTCATTAATTTGATGTAACACAGAATTTTAAATGAAAGTTGAGAAAAGTAGAATTTTGTGTATATTTACATTGTTGTCCTTAAAAATAATAATTGATAAATAGTGGTGTTACATCATTACTTATGTGATAATATATTTTTTTTTAAAAATATTTTAAAAAATAAAATCGTATTTTAGGAGGTAAAATAAAAATGACAAATTTATGTCAGATAATTATAAAGAATAAGTTTTGTTTCTTATCGTTCTGTTTATGGGGTTCACAGAAAGATCTGGTATATAGACACAAAATTTTCAACTCATTTAATACGTATGATTTTGACTTGACTTCTATGTACTTGAAACTTAAAGTTAACATCCATCCTTTTTTGATTCGAAGGTGCAAAGATGTGCACAAGACTTGTCCATTTTGATCACGACATACGAAGGGACACACAACCATCCACTTTCAATCTCAGCCACAGCCATGGCTTCCACCACTTCAGCAGCTGCCTCCATGCTATTGTCCGGCTCATCAACTTCAGCATCAGGGCCGAGCACATCATCCACCACCACTACCACCACCGCAAACCTCAACGGACTAGATTTTTCACTCTATGATAATTCAAGATCAAACCCCTTTTACCTACCGAATTCATCAATCTTATCATCCTCTTCTTGCCCAACCATCACTCTTGATCTCACATCTAGCTCGTCCTCCTCCTCATCGTCTCATTTAAGCCGAATAGGCAATTTTCCTCCACGATACCCGACTGCGAATCTCAACTTCAGCTCTTTGGAATCAAGTGCTCTACCCGATATTTCTTGGAGCAATGGGATCCTTAGTTATGGAACTCAACCTTGCAACAAGAAACAAACTACAGGTTCCCTTTCCTTTGGAGTAAACCCTAATGAAACCGTTTATCAATCCTACTTGCAAAAGAGTACCCTAAACCCTAACCAACAAATTCTTGCACCTGACACCATTGCAGCTGCAACTAAAGCAATCACATCAGACCCCTGTTTTCAATCTGCATTAGTAGCTGCACTTTCATCAATCATTGGCACACTGGAAAACGAAAACGTCGTTGAAAAATCTAGCCAAAAAATCAAGTCAAGTGAGCCTTTTCCTACACTATCTAGCTTTACAGCAACTCCTAATGCAACAAAATGCCCGCCAGGTTTTCTGAACAAGTCATCGTCGTCTGCTAGTTCTCAACCGGGAGGCTTGACATTTATTTCGCCTTTGTTTCCATTGTCCAACTCAAAGAGTAAATCTGATCATAACAGGGATCACGTCATTTAGTTGTTGTTGTTGTTGTTGTTGTTTTTTTTTTTTTTTTTTTTTTTTTTTTTGAGTTTTGACCAAGTTGATTCTTGTTTATTTTTTTAAGGTTAGTTGGTGGAACTAATTTGTATCCTGATGCAAATCATGCAAAATTTTGTTTTTCTATTTTTCTCTTCTTTCTTATTTTTTGGTAAAGGAATGATGTAAGATGGAGAAAATTGTGAACATAGATGGTGACGGCGGGTGAATTAGAAAGTTGAACAAATGTGGATGATTGTGTATTTTGACGTTGCAACCAAATAAATTGTTGGCTCATTTTTTTTTATTTATTTTTTGTCTTTTTTTAACTTGTGATGAAATTTGTGATAGAGATGTTTCTACCGTCCAAGTAGAAAAACAACATAGATTGTTGTAAATAATTTCTCTCCAAGGAGGGGTGATCAACAAATATCTTGGAGTGCATTTATTTCAAAAAGGGATTTTTCTTTTTTTGGAAATTTAATGTTGTTATTAATTCCCAATCAAAAATTAGATTCCACAGGGGCTGCTTTCTTCTAGATATATCAGCGTATTGTGACTCAAATTATTAACGAAGTTCTTGGTAATTAGCAAGGGGAAGAAAGGCCTACACACATTTCATTGATTCAGTGCTTGTGGTGAGGGGCAACCCACAAGCAACGAAGGTGGCTAGGGAAGGCCACGATAGATTCCATTGTGGAAGACTTCATTTTTTCTAAAGAATTTGCAATAATATACTTGATCCCCGAATAATATATATCATGAAAAAACACAAATTTTGACTGGTATTTAATATCGTCAATAGATTTGAAAAAAATGTTTAAAAATATCAAATGTAGATATTTGTATATGTTGAAGTAAAGTACCATGACATAAAAGTTTGGATTAGTTTCCATTTTGAGAAACGATATCTAACATTTAGTTTGCTAAGTGTTTTCATTACGTACTGTCTTCAATTTTATGTGCATACTCTAGTTAATATGTCAAAGATCATCTTTGTTCCTTTGTTTTGATACTTGGTCTGTCTAGCTGCACGAGAGGGAGACCCACAAATAAGATATTCTATTACAATGAATTATACTATTAAAAGTACTTTGCGTTAATTCTTATTTTGTGATATTAGTTAATTCAAATACTTATAAAAGTATATTGAATTTAACTATAAATAGGTCTGAATTTCATCAATCATTATGAAATTTGAACATCACAATCAATATAGTTGGACACAAGTTAGTTTTCACGATCTTTGTGCAACTTTGTGCAATCCAATATAAATACAAATTTTCTCTCACAATCAATTTCGAACATTACATGATCATGTTACAGGTTAACGTGCAGGACTCAAATTCATGGCTTGATAGTGAACAAACATTAATTTTAAAGAGAAGCGATATTGTCTAGATTTTTGAATATAAGTTACTTGAATTTCAAAATTCAACTTGACTCTCTTTTTTTCAATTATGTCCTTATTTATTTAAGAATGGCAAATATGTTGGATCTCAACACGAATTATATTTTATCTTCATATAACTCTACGAGGATGTATTTTATTATGATTAAACATTCAAATTCGATTATAAAATATCTGTATATGAATTGACCTAAATTGAATTTTTTTGCCTGTTTTAGTAAGGAGAACACATAAAAAAATTATCTTTTTACTTCGTTGGATATAATTTTATATTTTATTTCTCGCCTTTTTTTCTTTTCCTTCTTTTTTTCCTCACTAAATTCGTGGATCCAAACATAGCATAAAGATCCGATCACACTAAAATCTTGATCCCCCTTAATTATCTTGGTCCCACTTAGATTGTCATATAATTACGTACGAATTTATTTCCTTATAATTGCAACAGCATCATGCTTTATATATAATAATTAAATGAGCGTTCTTGAAATATAAAAATGCTCTTTCTTTTTTAATGCAAAACTTTATTAGTAATAATTAGTTTTTGTATGATACTCTCAAGAATCTTGGTTTGTGGACTTTTCTCGAATCCAATTTTATGTAAAATACAGAGCATCTAGCCTGATTCAAGTGGGATTTTATTAAATTGTTGTCCAATCCAACCCATTGACAACTATCCTACTAGATTTGTTTTAAAGCTCAAAATAATATATTTTTAAATAAAAAATAAAGACCAAAACCAAGAATTGAGGCCTTTGGGAAGACCCAGCTGAGAGTGAGACCAGAAATGGTGAGTGCCAGCGAGACTGTGGGGACACCTCATGAGTCATGACCGTGACAGAAGCCAAACCCCAACCCCAGCAAAAATACACACACACTACACATATATATACATAAATATATGTATGTATTGTATAGATACACACGATAAATATAAAGATTCGATTTTTTCTCTTTCCTTTGCTTTCTTCACTTCAAGAGCTCCACCCCTACACCGACAAGACTTCACTGAAAAGGCCCCTTACAGGTAACTTATGTAACCATCTCTTCATATGTTTATATGCTTACATATGGATGATATGTATGTGTTTTTTAATTTAATTAATCAATTGGATGTAGATCTTTTGATTCAAGAAATGATTCAGAATCTTGATTATGATAGGAGAGAAGCCCTTCAATTCTTTTTTTTTTTTTTTCAGATGTTGGTTTTTCATATCTGTGCATAACTAATTCTGGGTTTTCTGTATAGTCATTTGAATGAGTAAATTTAGCTGAAGAGTTACTTTCTGTGAATAGGAGATGATTCTTTAGAATTTGTAGCTGTGTGGAGCTGGGTATGGGTACCCTAGATGACCTAATGTTACTTTGTCTAAAACTTTGCCTTTTGGAAATGTTAATTATCTTTAGATTGGGTTTCCCAGTAATTGTGAATCCTTGTGCTGGTAAGCTGAATTCACGCTTGTGATCGAGTTGTTATGGGATTGTAAATCAATAATTGGGCAGGAAGTTAAAAATTTTCTTTTGTATTCGCGTTTAATGTATTTTAACTCGTTTTGATTATTATCCTCTAGTTAAAGTCGTAACTTTGTGTTCTGTAGGCATTATGTCAACTCCAGCTAGGAAGAGGCTGATGAGGGACTTCAAGAGGTTGCAGCAGGACCCACCTGCAGGTATTAGTGGGGCACCACAAGACAATAATATTATGCTCTGGAATGCAGTTATATTCGGGTGAGTTCATGATTTAGTACACATCAATTAAGCATGAATGTTGGGTATATAATTGCATTTATATGTTTATTTATGTCATTGTATGCTAATTTTCAAGTATAGTTGGATAAGCCATTTCGTGGTTTCTTTTCTTGTATGGATTGCAGTCCTGATGATACACCCTGGGATGGAGGTCAGTCATTCTTGTGCTCGGACGTTTACTGAAATTTAGCTTTTTTCTTTTTTTCTTTTTTATTTATACCTGTATACTCCAATTTCCCTTTAGTGTTCATATAAACTAAAAAAGTGCTTGCCGATTGTACAATAGTGGACTGTGATGTTCCTTCATATGCAACATATGCTGAGAAGCTATTTCTATTTTATCTATTTCCATGCTTCCATGATTAAGATAACTAGATACAATAGATTTAAATCTGAATGGTTGGCTTCATGAATCTCATTATGGTAATCTTCTGTTCCTCATAGGAAATGCATACAAAATGAGTTAATTTGTTAGGTCCTAAACAAAAAAATTTGATCTTCTCCAAATACCCAAATTCTGCTAAGTACGGTGATAAGTTTATGGAATGAACTTTTAGAAACAGTATATATAGAGAGAGTGTGTGTTATATTCTGCTTGCATTACTTTTCTTTCTTTCAGAATCACATTCTACTTGCGAGTAGTCTTGAGCTCTCTAAGCAGTATGCAGTTTACTATATGAGCTAGAGAGCTTGCAATTCAAAAAAAGAAAAAAAGGAAAAAAGTGATGCACAGCTTACGACAGGGTAAAAAAAGTAAAAGAGTAACGAAAATCCATTTGTCTTTGGATTGACAAGGGAATATCTTGCATGCTTTAATATGTTTTTGCTTGCATCTTATTCATTATTCATGATATACTGGTAAACTTAAATGCCATGGCCATGCTTTGAGTGTGACAGGTACGTTCAAATTGACCCTTCAGTTCACAGAAGATTATCCAAACAAGCCACCAACAGTTCGATTTGTTTCTCGAATGTTCCATCCAAATAGTAAGATTCTGCATAACAAAATCAATTATTTGTTTTTATGAGCTTAATCTGAGCGTAGACTTCAAAATTTAACCATTTGATCAGTTTATGCGGATGGAAGTATATGCTTGGACATCCTTCAAAATCAGTGGAGCCCTATATATGATGTTGCAGCTATACTTACATCTATCCAGGTACCCTGCTATTTGTTGAGTTAAGCATGTTCTGGTACAGATCTTAATGCAATGTTAACTAAAACGACTTAGGTAGACTACGTATATGAAGAGTGACATTTATATTGCTTGAGTTGTTAATAAATGAATAATTGATGCTTCTTTATATACTAATGGAAGCAAAACTCAACCATCTGAGTGAAAGATATAATACTTGTTGATAGTCTTGATACTCGTTTTCAACTGAATATGGTCATGAAAACATGTCCTTTCCTTGATGTGGACTTCGGTTACTTGCTACGATTTGTATGCATTCCTTAGACCTTGTATTTTTTCTTCTTTTGAGTTGGGTTTTCGCGTTGGGGTGGGAAGGGGGGGCATGTTGTTTAAGTTTGTAAGACCCAACATCTTCATCAGTCAAAGACTCAAAATAGAAAGTTTCTTCAGCAATCCATCGGGGAGGCTCTGATGCTTGTCCTTCATTTTAGATCATAATAAATTCGTCTATCCAATTTGAAAGATAGCTTTGATTTTCTTATGTGTCCTTTTCTGGGTTAATACAATTGAATTTTGATTGGGAGTTCATAATGATGACTTTGCTGGTTATGTTGTTGCATCTACTTGGGTTACTATAGCTTTAAGTCTGAGTTTCCTGTTAAGCTATACTGCAAGAAATCAAACTATTCAAATTTGAGTATTGTGTCTATGTGTGCTTATTCTTAATACTAGGGATTTACTTAAGTTTGCTGAGTGATTTGCATTGACAGAGTGTAACAGTTAATAATTCCTTAGCTTCAGTAAATCTAAGTTTCAGTTCGATTATAGTCTTCTGAAAATCAAAGGGAACATATAGGATTCTGCAAATTTTATGAGTCAATTCTTTCTGGATTGAAGAGCAATATTAATCAAAATGATTGTATTCACATTGAAGCCTTGATACCATATGGGTACTGCAGTAAAGTTTGCTCTAGCATGCTAAGCATAAGGAAACAAGGTTGCTACATATTTTTTCCATCTCAGGTTGCCAAACATCCTAGTTTAGCTTTGCAATAATATTGTGTTGTGAATAGTTGAGTCAGCTTCTCGCTTTCACCCATTTCGCCCAGTGGAACCATTTTTGGTTTGACTAAGATTATAATTTGGTTCCTGGTAATGACTGATTCATTGGTTAAATTTACATGTTATGGCTATGTATAATTTCTTGCATGGTATTTGGCATTAATGCTGGTTATGGAACTGATTCAGGGTTTGCATTTTGTTACCAACAGTAGAGGAATATGGATTTAGTAGGAAAATCAATACAATTGGTTTTTTATATCAGTTATGCCTGATATTTGAAAATATCCCTATTTGTTTCTTGCCAAGTATCCATGTTTTGTGGACTCCTATTGATAAGAAGACAAGAACCAATGCTGAAAGTATTAACCTGGGGTGCTTCAAGTCTGATTTTAGTGTCTCGTGTCAAGAAAACTTTTCTGCTGAACTTTGTCACCTTTTTGTTACTATTTCAGTGAGCCAGGGTTTTCTATGTCGTTCTATTTATCTTCATTTATGTTACTTATTGTTGATGTAACTTGTAAACACTGTTGTATTGGTCCACCACGCTTCACAGCTTTGATCAAATCCCCGGGATTCATTACAGTCCCTCCTGTAATACTCCGACCTCCCTGCCTCAAGGAGAAATCCTAGGATTCCGTCCGTTTTCTGGGTTTGGAAAAGCGTGGATTTTCGCACACCTTAGATATTGCAATTCTGTTCCTGATAGCGGTTACTAACTCTCCTCCCCTCTCCGCCTTGCTTTCATTCCTGTCTCATTTGAAATAGCTCCTCAGGCAAGCCTGGGAGTCCTACATTACCCATAATATGTGGAAGTATCGACGTAATTTCATAGAGTCACTCGGTCTGAATGCTCTCTCTCTCTCTCTCTGTATGCGTCTGTTTGTTGTGTAGTTTATTGGATGAGGTTGTACCATAAAAAGAGGCAAGCAGTGTCAATGTTCCTCCCTCCATGCAATCATGTAAATCGGTCCTTATCTTCCATGAGTAGCGTCATTTAAACAAAATATCAAATCCCCCTAACTCCCCTGCTAACATTGAGTGTTAAGTTGACAGAATCTGCTACAACTGTTGTTAAATTCACCAGCTACGCAGTCTGTAGAAGTTTTATTGTGCTTATGTAATGCATAATACTGTAGAAAATCGTCCACTTAAAAAGTTCGTATAAGTCCCCAGGATAAGAACCACGATGAGGTTATTATGCCTTGTGCCTATTTCTATAAGGATTGCTGTGCTTCTTCAAATCATTTCAGTCTGTATAGTAACCAGGAATTTATGGCTCAAAATAGTAGTATATATTTGGCCTAAAAAAAAGACAGTATTTTTATGAAAATGTGTTTCTCGGATTACCCGAGATTTTGGTCTTGTACAATTTTAAATAACAAAATGAAAATATTTTGTGTTGCAAGAAAGAATAAAAATAGTTTTCTGAAGATTTACTGCTACAATTTGGCAATTTTTTTGTAGCGCATATTGTCCATGCATATTCAATCCAATTCAAATGGCGTAAACATGAGAATCATGAGTGGATTTTCTGCTGTAGCATGTAACACCTGATATTTGGAGAAGACATGAAATTTATTTCAAAGTTGGATATGGTTTCTTTGTTGATATAAGAGTGGTAGATCTCAATTTATATTTGATCTTAGTTTAATCAACTCCCTTCCATGCTGTTATCAAGAAACGTGGTTGCTATCTAAATTTTAAGTTTATTAATCATTGTTAAACAAACTTAGAATACTTGTCGTTTTATTTTAATTTTGCAGTCATTGTTGTGCGACCCAAATCCCAATTCTCCTGCAAATTCTGAAGCTGCTCGGATGTTCAGTGAGAATAAGCGAGATTACAATCGCAGAGTGAGGGAGATTGTGGAGCAAAGCTGGACAGCCGATTAACTCTCTAGTGCACAAATTGGTGGTAAATCTATGCAGGCATTTGGAAGCCTAATCCCACTAAAATTTGCCCCTTAGATTTCTCTTTGTGCCAACTTATCTATTGGGATGCTTCTGTTTCAATCTTTTTAAGCGGTTTCGGCCTATATATCGTGAAAGACTGTTGCAATGTATCATATAAATTGCAATTTTATGCATACTGTTTTGGAATTGTAACGAATGTAATTGCTGGGAACAATTTTACTTAGCAACGTGCTTTGAATTATTGGCAACTCTCTGTTGCTTGTGTGACTAATAAAATTTTGCACCCGGCGAGGACCCATCTGGTTTGTAACTTTATATTAGGGAGGCTGAGATCTTAGAAACCCTACTTTTTTCTTGAGTAGTTCTGAAAAATCATTGCAAAAAGTATCGTCTTTGGCTAAGCAACAGGGATGGAGCCGGGGCTGGTAGGGGCAACCGACCCTTCTCAACTTTGTAAAATTTTGTAAATAGTATAGTTGCAGCTACACAAGAGAAGTCAATCTCCAGCAGTTAAAAGAGTTTTTTGTGAATGATAGACGAGCAATCTTCCTCGATGATAATGTTTGGCCATCCCTTTTTGCAAGGAAGCTCCATTGCAACTCTAGTGCCTACTTCTGCATGCTCTGCCCCATCTTCATGTGTGATCCTAAGAGAGAACCAAGGTAGGGCAACAACCTCAAAATTCCCTTCGAGATAATGCCATATTCTCATCAACATCTTATTACGATTTTCCATATAATAGCCCAAGGGAGATTGGACATGCACCATACTTGCCGAGCGACGCAAAGTATGTGCTATACCCTCTATATCAGAAAGATATAAGAAAAACCACTACTTCCATCACCAGTGAATTTTAAAGACTTTCTAGGCAAAAACCCATATGAATCAGCTAGGTTTGGCATGAGAACTCGAGCTTTATGGGTGCTTACTATCCTTTCTAGGCAAAATTACAAAATTAGTCATGTAAGTATAGGGTGAAAAATGGTCCTCGAATTTGCACTAGGTCTTGAAATTTTTAATTTTTTATAGATTGAGAACAAATTTTGCCAAAATTCCCAAAATCGGTCAAAATGTTGCACGTGCCGCTCATGTGGGAAGAAATATTGACATAAAATTTCTATTTTCTACCCATTTAATCCTATTTGGACATAACATTGCCGACGTGGAGGAGGAGAAAGCTGATTGGGAAAGCAAAATGGCCAACTCGGCTATTGAAGTGCAAAAAAAAAAGGCCAACTGGCCAGATTTGGAGGGAAAACAGTCTAGCAAGTAAATTAAAAGATGGGTACGTTGCAAAAAATTATTACTGAGGTTTAGTCTAATTATAAAAAAAAAACTCAGCTACAAATTCACCCTTGAGGTTTGAAATTCGTCCATTGCACTAGCCATTAGTTGACTTAACGAAAACTCTTTGACATTATCAAAAAATTAAAATGAAAATTCAAGTTTGTCCCAGCAGTACTGTTCACGAAATATAACTAAACAAAAATGCCCTTAGACTATTTGTAATATTTTAAGATTTATAGGAATGCAATAGTAAATTTTTTTATATTCAGTTTTTTGGTATTTTAACATTTACATAGAATTTGATATTTTTTTGTTAGACTATACTTTCTTGCATTACAATTTCTAATCTTTTTATTCAATAAAGAGCAATTTTAAATAAATTTGGTGTAATTCTCATTGCTAATTGTATAATAAATTGCAATACAAACATAAGATGAAATTGCATACAACTTAAACAACCTGAAAATCAAGTACATACAGAGAACCTTACAAACAGTAACTATTATATATAGCTAGAGCCAAAAGTATCTATATTTATGCACAATACATTACATAAAACCCCTACGGTTTTTTACCAACATACAAACATACCCATCAGTTTTCATATTACATTCGTACAACAAAACCTTACAAAAGCAACTATTACATATTGTAAGAGCCAAAATTACCTGTTTTTGTGCACAACAAATTGCATATAACCCCATAAGAATTTTCACTCACCAACATACAAACATACATCAGTTTTCAGACCAACTACATAGAGCAAAAATGATCAAAAGCAACTATTACATATAGCAAAAGCTAAAAGTATCTATTTTTATGCATAACAGATTACATACAACCTCCTGAGGTTTTTCACCAACACACAAACATACCCATTAATTTCTAGAGTAACTATAATAATCCCTATAAGCTTGTACTGAAACCTACAAAGTATCCCAATCATCACAATACAGTACAGTATAGTAATTGTCATATGCCCTATACAAATATACCCATAGTCTTCAAAAATATTTAGGCACCAATAATGCATGGCAATAAGCTTATATCACATATTCATATACACAAAAAATGGGATCATTGTCTTTAAAAATCAAATAAAAATCAATCAATCTTCTTGGGTGGCAAATAGTCTATCTGCAGTACCCTCAATTCTGGGTTTTTTTTTTTTTTTTTTCTTTTGACAACTCTAAATATTTCAACAAGAGAAGTGTTTGAGTCCACATTATCCACCACATCAGATCTCCTTAGCAAAAACAAAGGATAAGTCAACAAATTGTCAAAATATAATGAATTTGTATATATGGATCTAAACAAGATTAATACCTTTTGGTTGCTTGTCTGAGTATTGAATTGGGTGCATGTTCTCCAAAAGCCCCACATTTACCACATCTAAGAGAGCTTGATCTTCTGGACTAAATGGGTGATTCCCCCGGCTCTTTTCTCCTGTTCTTCTTGGGTCTACCTATCAATTTTTTCTTTTTTGGTGGAAGCAATGATGTAGGACAATGATCTAAGTCAAAAGGCCAAAATTATAGGTATGGAACTGGATGGATGACCTCACCGTATGCTTTCAAGTACTGAGATATGTAAAAGCTTATATATGTGTACAACGAAGTGACTCTCTTCTATAAACTATCCCTAATGCAACATGTTTGCAAGGAATTCTAGAGATATCTTATTCCTTACAGTCACAAGTCCTACTATTGAGATTGGTAATATAGTGCATTACTTGCTGTTTTACTTGAAACTCGTGTGCACTACTAATCGTCAAGTGTTACTCTATAGAATCCTTTTTCACACCATTGTGCTTATTAATAACATTATCATATACCGCATTAGTCCATCTCAGCCCTCTTTCATACCTAACTCTCATCCGACTCATCAACTTTGTTCTAAGCTGTTAAGATTGGTTTAGAGCTCAACTCACATATCCAATGGTTTAAGGATTCAGAGATGTTATTTGTCACATGATTATTTTTCAGTTTGATATCAAATGCATGCCTAGCCCACAAAACAATAGGACTTTTCATAAGTCAATTGTAAGCTGCAGGCATATGCTCTTTTATTTTTGCTATTGGTCAGTTGAAATCTTGCGCAGTGTAGGACCTTGCAACCATCCAAAAGTATTTTTTTCACATTACTCCTATGTCAATAACATTTTCTGGTGATGGCATTGAATGCTAGCTCAGTTATTGCCTCTGTCAGCCCCAATATTGAAATAAAGACAAACAATTAAACCCCATTGAATGAAACAAAACCAAAAAAAAAACACCTCCAGATTTACACATAACATATTATAACATCTGTATCTTATACTTACCAAAACCTTACATATAGGGTTCATTTCAGATATCATCAAACACCTCATAGTTTACTTTGTTTTTACAATAAATCCCTTCAAGCTGTAATGAAATAAACAAAAACCCAACTAACAGAGTCAAACTACTCCAGAATGAATAAAGATACATAAGAAACAAAAATGTTTACACCATACCTTTTGTGTCTCACTCATAAAAAAAACCATGGTTTACACACATATATATACATACATATTTATGGATTTTTATATATATACGACACAATAGAAATATAAAGATTCGATTTTTTCTCTTTCTTCTTCTTTCTTCACTTCACAAGCTCTACCCCTACACCACCAATACTTCACTGAAAAGGCCCCTCACAGGCAACTTATGTAACCATCTCTTTATATGTTTATATATTTACCTATGGATGATATGTATGTGTTATTTAATTTAATAAATCAATTGGACGTAGATCTTCTGATTCAATAAATGATTCAGATTCTTGATTATGATATGAGAGAAACCCTTCAATTTTACTTTTTTTATGTTAGTTTTTCATATCTGTGCACAGGTAATTCTGGGTTTTCATTAGTCAATTGAATGAGTAAATTTAGCTGAATAGTTACTTTCTATCCACACAGGATTAAATGGCTGAAAATTCCCTATTGCAATATTCCAACCAATCTTGGAAATTCCAGCAAAATTTATCCTCAATTTATGAAAATTTAAAAATTACATTACCTAATTGTCAGTACAAATTCAAGGACGACCATTTTTCCGATCTAGTTAGAGGATGAATTTGCAATTTTTCCTTCCAGGTTCTAGCTCTCAGGCCCATCGCAAGGTGGTACGAAGAATTTGCCATTTTTGTTGAGCATCCCGAACGTATCCTCCATCGAGACCCTGCCTTGAACAGGTCCTTGACGCCTGGATTGCTTCGCATCAAAAAAAGTTGTTCTTCGGAAAGAACTTGCTCAAGAAACTGTTAGGATGAGAAATAATTCTCCACGATTGTTTTAAAAGCCCTCAATTCTCAAAACCCTAAGCTCCCATGCTCCTTTCTCTTACCCAAGATGCCGATCCTCTACTCCAACACCCAATATATAAGGGATAGATATTCTCAACTCATTTAAACTTGTGTTCAACAATATCAATAAATCATGAATATACAAAGATGTAGTGGAATCAGACCCCAATCTAAAATGCTAGATTTCGTCACTATTTTTGAAGGGCCCTAATATAATAGAAGCCCATTAGAAGCGAGTTACGCACAAACGGCTTAGAGACAACTCAAGTCCACATGCTTAGAAAATCATAGCGATCCATGCACCACTATTCTGGAATACATTCTTCTCCTAAAAAATTATAATCATTTATATGTATTATTGGGAACTTTAGATAGGTATAATATCAAAGTGGTTATTTAAAATTGGGCAGAGTAACAATTGTAAAGAAATGTCGAGGTAAGAGTTCAACTCTTTATTTTTAAAATGAATTTTGCACCGCACAAATATTTTTGGTTACTAACAATTGTCTCTCAAAACACAACAACGTAATCTTGAGACACCAACACAATAAATTTCAAGTATATCGAACTATTGAGATGTTCAAAACTCTCTTCTGAATACTGGGGAGAAAGAAAAAAAGAATATAAAATTTGAGATGAAAATGAATGAATCCAGCAAGTTTATTTATAATTGTTGAAAGGTTGTCAGCGTGAGACATAACTTTTGGAAAATGTTATAACTAGACAGACACTTGGCGCTTCTTGAATGGTAACGTCTGTTCAGCACTGGCGGAAGGTCATCATTATCCAACATACACCATTTGGCATTAACTCACTGGGTGTCTGTTCGCTGACTAGACACCCAATTGGCTCGTCAGCTGATTTCGTACACGCCACGCTTCACCACTCAATCAATTAACGGATCACGTTCAGATTGGAAGGAAAATTAATTAAAAATGTAATAAAAAAATTTAATTTCTTTTTGTATAAAAAGATTATATCAGGTAGGTCACTCAAGTCCAAGCACAGCCCAACCGCGCGCGTAGGCTTTTGGTATATACCTACAAGCATGTAAGTCTCCCTTCCAAATACTTTGATACCCTTTGGGGCCCAAATTCAAATATCCAATTTGAACTAAATAATGTAAACAAACTTTAACACATTTTCTAATGTGAGATAGTGACTTCTCACCTTCCCATTTTTCATGTTTCAACAATTAATGTCTTTTAAATAATTTACTTTATGTATTAATTTCTCATTCATCAGAATTTTATTTTAAAAAATTAAATATGTTAAATTCGTCTACCCACAACGTACAATACATTTAACCAATTTATTTTATTTTTAATTAAATGAAACCCACTTAATTATTAGTCAAAATTAGGTCAAAATTTAATTTTTGAAACCAATTTCTAACATATATGTCAATTATTTGGGCTTTTTATATATTTTATTTTTTGCATATTTATCATAGGTAGGATCCCACGAGCCAATTCACAAGAAGTTAACTTTCAACGACTCCAAATTGCCATTTGAACCACTGTACATTCAGATAATATGGACTCAAAAATACAAGTAAAATATTGAATATAGACTCATTTTTAGAAACATAATCATTCTACACGCAGAGGTCAATGTGTGAGTTATACATGACTAATATGAGATTGATGTAACTTTTTTCTTTTTTGCCTATTTTCTGGTTTAAGTGACTAAATTACATCAAATATTCAATCACAGAATTTTCTACACAATTACTTTTTGTCTTAATTAAAGTGGTGCATATCTATATTTTTATAGTAAAATATGCACCACTTTAATTAAGACAAAAAGTAATTGTGTAGAAAATTACATACTACATTTTCAAATCAGAATTCAAACATGTTTAAATTAACTGATTGAATTAATCATTCTGTTTTAGGGGGGAAAAAAGTACATTAGCACGCTTTTAAAGTTGAAGAATCAGAAAGAAAGAAAGAAAGAAGATTGGTTGTCCTGGAAGAAGGATAAAAAAAAAAAGAGAATTATTTTGAATTTTTGTAATATTTGAAATTTGAAATTTTGTAATTTTTCTGAGTTTTATGATTTTATACTTTAATAATTTTTAATTTTTTTATTTCTTTTGAGTTTTTGTAATATATGAAATTAGAATTTTGTAACTTTTTGAGTTTTTTTTAAAATTTCTGAATTTTATGTTTTTCATAGTTTTTATGGACTTTTTATAATATTTAATATTTTTTTAAATTCTGTAATATTTGAAATCTTATTTTTTTGGTAATTTTTTGAGTTTTTGTAATATTTAAAGTATTTTTCTGAAATTACAGAAATTTTCTATTGACTTTTGAGAAATTTTTGGAATGGAGCAAAAAGTATTATAGTAAAATTAATAAATTAATTATAAAATATAGAAGACATAATATATACTTTATATAACTAAAATTATTTGATTAGATATAAAATATACAATTATAATATTTTCAATTCTCACAAATTGAGGTTCTATTATTAAATATATATTACTATCAAAATTAGGTATTTTGTGTATTTTTGTAATTTTATGGTATTTTCGTGGAATTTTTTACTTTTTGAAATTTCCGTAACTTTTATGGATTTTTTTATTTCTTGTAATTTTTTATGAAATTTTTATGATTGGTATTTTTTGGAAATTTTTTAATTTTTATGGTATTTTTTTTGAAATTTTATAATTTTTCTGAGATTTTTGTAATTTTTATGAATTTTTTGAGATGGAGCATAATTTTTTAAAAATTAATAAAATGATTTTCATATTCAGTTATGTATTTTTTGCAAAACATTTTTATATTTTTTAAGCAAAATGTATTCTAAAAAGATTTTTTTATTTATTTACAAAATCTCTATTATATTGTGGCTTTTAGGGTTAATATTACAAAAGAGGGTATAATACACCATTTCTTGGTCAATTTGAGTCGAAAGAAGGTAGAACACATACATCTTTGTATTTGGGGAATGTGTTTTACGCGTTCCACTATTTTTGGCAAAAATGGGTTTTTGTGCTGATTTTTAGTTAATACTAGGAATGTTCTTGCATTTAAATTTACACAAGGGGATTTTGTGCGAACTTTTAAAATATAATGATTTTTTTTTTTTGCAATTATCCTTTTAAACTAATGTCAAACAGTTTGCAAACATTTCGGAAAAATATGCTTGTTTTCAAAAGTATAAAGAAGTAGGTGTTTTTTTTTTTTTGTAACAATTGGATCCTAATACTTTATTTTTAAAGGTAAAATTATTTTTTTCATCCTTTAAACCAGTATCCTTAAACTTATGGTCCTTTTCTATTTAAAAATTTGATTTTGGTACTTTAATATAGAAAAATCCAAGGATTTAGGACATCTACCTACTACAGGTCAAAATGATTGGCCATACTATGAGAATTTGAGGAAAAATTATTTACTTGGCCTCGCCGACTAGGTGAAGATTTGGAGGGGAAATAAAAGCCAACTTGGCATAATGGATAAAATGAACAAAAAAAAAACAATTTTACCTTATGCATACGTATATACATATATACCCATAAATATATGTACACATATATACACCCCACCCAACCCCACCCACCGACAAATAAAAGAAAATACTAATATTTAATAAAAATAAAATTTTGAAAGCACACTAGATAAAAAGAAAATTATTTCATAACATTTTTTAAAACTTTTAACCCTTATTCTCCCAAGACGTTATACAAGGTAACCCCTTATGAGAGATTTTCTCTCTCACACAAACAATACAAAAAAAAAAAAAAATCACAAAAATTAGTTAGGAAACTATTTATATAATTAATATATAACATTATGTGAAAAAACCCTCACAAAAGACCTGTGGTTAACGACAAAAAATCGATCAAAGTTGACAATTCGGACACTTTTAGTTTTTCAACCATCTTTTGTTAAAAGTTTGTCTGATTTTATTCTCCACGAGTTTCGGCCGCTTCAAGTGTTTACTTTGCAAGGTACTTCTTAAGACAAAATTTTGCCAAAGCCAAACACCTCAAAATAGTACTAATGAAGGCCCAAGAAGAAACATAAAGATATAATAGCTTCTGCAATGCAAACTTGCTTTAATGGCTTATTTATTTACATTTAGGGCAGTGGATTGTCTTTCATCTCTTTAGATATCTCTAATAAATACACGTTTTTTCTCTCTCCTATTATTTTGTCCAAACCTTTTAAGCTATTTGATATATTATGAGCAAAATGTTTAGAATTTAGATTCTTGCTTTTATTTACATTTATTACTTTATCTTGATACTTGTATTTAGCTATAACATGTGTATGTATATATGTATATTTATATATATGGATCAACTTTTTTTTTTAAATGGTTCAACGATCAAACAAGTGACACAATAATCTAGTTAATTATTTTCAATCCAAACTTAAAAATGTTATCTATACATGTATATATACATATATATATATATATGTATATGAATATATATATATATATATAATATATATATATATATATAAAATAATTTAAGTCGTCCAAGGTTATGTCCAATCCGAAACACTAAATTCAATACATAATCTAAGAAAATTTATGATTTCAAAACCAACCAAAATAGATGATTTTTTAGAGGTCTCAATTTGAGTCGGATCATCCCTAGCCCCATACGTATATGTGTAAAACATGCATCTGTCCATTTTTGGATATTTTCCCATGGACTAAGAAGCTCTAGATGAATTTTGGGAGACATTTTGAGCTATAAATTTATATTAATGATATATTGATATAATTATTGGGAATATTGTAGGATATATGTTTATTTAATTGAAATAATTATTGACAAGTAGGGATGGCAAAAGGGTAGATTTGCTCAAACCGAAACCCACCCTGCCAAGGATTTTAAGAATCCAAATCCGGATCTGCCCCTGACCTGTTGGATTGAGGTTAGACTCGTTAAACTCGCTTTATAATTTAAAAATATATATATATATATATATATATATATATATATATATATATTTTAAATAACACCACTAAATTTTTTAAAAATATATATATTTTAAAAGATGATATTATATAAATATATATAAATTAAAATAAAAAAATAAAAAATAAAGGGACAGCTTCGAGGAGGAGTGAGTTTGAAAATAAAAAAATCAAAACTCATCCCGAACCCATTATAACTTTAAAAATCCGCTCCAAACACAATGAATTCAAAGCAAGTTCAGGTTTGAACTTGCCCATTTGGGATAATAAAAATATGTTCTCAAAAAGCAATTTCCAAACACATTTTTCTTCTACTAGAAGAAAATTATTATAGGAAAATAATACCAAACAAGGCCTCAATGAATCTAGAAGGTCTTTTTTTGTCAAGAAGTCACCTTCTTTTTAAAAAATTATTATTTAAATCAGATTACTGAGATCTAATTATCACAAGTATGTTATAGTTGTCATGTGATACATTAATATCCAAGTTGTAGAACCTCAATGATTCTAGAAGGTTTTTATTTGTCAAGAAATCACCTTTTTTTGAAAAATTTATTATTTAAATCGGTCATATCCAATTAATTACATAATAAGTATATTATAGTTGTCATATGATACATTTGTCGGAGTACAGTAGGATATAAATTTATTTAATTAAAATAATAATTGATAAGTTTTGGGAGAATGAATTATTGCTCAAACGGCAATTTTCAAATACATTTTCCTTATGAAGAAAAATATTTTAGGGAAATAACACCAAAAAGAGCGTCAGTGATTCTAGAAGGTCTTTCTTTGTCAATAAGTCACCTTCTTTTCAAAAAAATCTTATTTAAATTAAATTTAGTCAAATGACTAAATTTAATTAATTATAAGATAATTATAATACAAATTCAATTAATTAGATGACAAATATATTATAATTGCCATGTGATACATATATCCAAGTTGTATAACCTTAATGATTCTAGAAGATCTTTTTTTACAGAGAAATCAACCCTTGTTTTTAAAAAAATTATTATTTAAATCAAATTTAGTGACATTCAACTAATCACATTAACAATTATATTACAGTTGTCATATGATACATTAATATCCAAGTTGTATATCAATAATATGGCAATGTATTTCACTTGCCATGTATACCACTTTCCTCATTGCTGGCTGTCAGCTTGAACGTTTTCATAAAAAAAAAAAATATACATATACATATATATATATATATATATAATATATATATAGGAATCCTTACTCTCTATTATTTTATAGATTTAGTTGGATCAATAAAGAATTTTAGATAAAAATTAAAAATGCAAATTTTTTTGTGTTAATTATTCATAAAAGTATAATCGAGGGTAATAGAAATTATTATTTTAAAATAAAATTGTATATTTGAGTAAAAAACTTATTTTAAAAAATAAAATTTTATTTATGAACGTCTCAAATGAGAAATATAAGTGATAATTTAAGACAGGAAAACTAATAAAAAACAAGCAGACATAAACCTTATTATCTCAAAATATTATGTGCCAGCTAATCCTTCACCATTTTCCCACATCCTTTAATTTTAAAAATACTAATTAATTATATATTATCCAACTGAATTAATTGAAATAAGACTTCACCAAAATTTTATGAGTTGAAGAAATGGTGAAAGATGGTCGGGACGTCATACATTCACTCTTTTATAAATACCCAACTATGTCACCAAATTCTGTATCACAAATTCATATCTATCCAACATTTCTTGCTTTTCTCTGCACAAAAATGGTGGACGTCCACTTCTCAACCTCAGTCACCTTCTGCATAGCTATTCCTCTATTGTTCTTCATCTTAGCCACGTTGAAAACCATATTCAAAACCCTCTCTGCTTCCAGTCCCACAAAGATACCAAAATCATACCCAATATTTGGTTCAATCTTCACAATCTTGGAAAACAAAGGCAGGTTCGTGCAATGGACATCAGAGATTGTGACATCCACCCCGAATCTAACTTTCGACCTCCACCGTACCTTCGGCCGGCGGGATATCATCACGGCCAACGCCGCCAACGTGCAGCACATTCTGAAGTCCCAATTCCACAACTACCACAAAGGGGACTTTTTCACAAGCACTTTAAGAGATTTTCTTGGTGATGGCATTTTCAACTCCGATGGTGAGAATTGGAAATTCCAGAGACAGGTTTCGAGCCACGAGTTCAACATCAAATCACTTCGGAAATTCGTGGAAACCGTGGTGGATTCTGAACTGTCAGATCGCCTGATCCCAATCCTGAAAAACGCCGCAGCCCAGAAAACTGTGCTCGACCTTCAAGACATCCTTCAACGATTTGCTTTTGACAACATTTGCAAGATCGCATTCGGGTATGATCCTGGATACCTGTCGCCATCTCTTCCGCAGGAGGAGTTTGCGCTGGCGTTTGAAAAAGCTACGAAACTTTCCAGCGACAGGTTCAACTCCTTTATCCCTTTTTTCTGGAAAATCAAGAGGGCCCTCAACATCGGATCGGAAAAGCAGCTCAAGATTGTCGTCAACCAAGTTCGAGAATTCGCCAAAGAAATAATCGGGGAGAAAAGGCAAGAACTCCAGGGAAAATCATCCCTGGAACCAGTTGAAGGTCTCCTGCCAAGATTCTTGAGCATAGGCCATTCAGATGAAGATTTTGTCACTGATGTAGTGGTAAGTTTCATCTTGGCAGGCCGGGACTCAACTTCTGCTGCATTGACATGGTTTTTTTGGCTGCTTTCAAATCATCCAGAAGTGGAAAATGAGATACTGAGAGAGATCAAAGAGAAATCCGAAGCAGCATCAGCTTACGATGAAGTGAGGAACATGGTTTATACTCACGCTTCGCTTTGTGAAAGCATGAGGCTTTATCCGCCTGTTCCTATTGACACAAAAGCAGCTCAGAGTGATGATGTTTTGCCTGATGGGACAATAGTGAAGAAGGGCATGAGGGTGACCTATCATCCCTATGCTATGGGCAGGGTTGAGAAGGTCTGGGGTAAAGATTGGGCTGAGTTCCGCCCTACGCGGTGGCTGGAGAGGGAGACAGCGGCTGAAAAGTGGAGGTTTATAAACAGGGATTCGTATACTTATCCGGTGTTTCAGGCTGGGCCCAGAATTTGTCTAGGGAAAGAGATGGCTTTCATGCAAATGAAGAGAGTGGTTGCCCGCGTCTTTCGGCAGTTTAGGGTGGTGCCGCTGGTGGTGGAAGGGGCGGAGCCGGTATACATATCGGACTTGACATCAAAAATGAAGGGTGGTTTTCCAGTGAGGATTCATCAGAGAGCTGAGTAGGGGTATTGATCTTCATTTCTCCATTACCTTCCAGGAGGAGTATTTCATAAAAATTAGTATTACCTTTTGGTGTTGAAATAATAAGATTTTTCCATTTACTTGGGAATAAATAATATTTGGCCTGTTTAATTTTATTATTTTGAAATTTTATCGATAAGAAGTTGGATTAACAAAATGAGACATTTCTTGTTTGAAATTTCGAGTCTTTTATACCAAATATGTCATAAATTTCTATATAAAATAATATATTGCAGTGGATCTGTATTTCATTTTTTGAATAATTTTTTGAAGTTTATTACATCCGCTGCATCCTCTAGTATCAAATGTGCCATAAGATTTTATATGCAATACCAGATTGAAAAAAATCTATATTTCATGCTTTTAATAATTATTTAAGGATTATTATATCCACTTCCCTTAAAATATGATATAATTATAAAAATATTCTTTAAGATTTAACTTAACTACAAAAAAAATCCTTGATATATCAAATTGCACATACTCTCTTGACATTGTTTCCGTATCAAAATTACAACCATCGGACCACCTCCCTTATGCTTAAAAAAATAAGTAAACAACAAATAATAACATAGGTATTATTAACCACTAATTATTTTTCAATATCATTAACATTATAATAATTAATCAATTATAAAAATACTAATATTATCATATAATTAGCAAAAAATTTAAAAGAAATAACAGAGGTGGACATTATCTAATTACTATTATTATGAAAGTGAAGAATTGATATTAATAATATAGAACTAAATTTTTATTACTACTATTATCAAAGTAAATTACCAATGATCGATTATTAGATTTATAGCAATTAATAACTAATTATTTCAATTATTACTATAATATAATTAGAAATAAGGCATCAAATTTTTTTCTTCTGGGTAGTTCTGAAAAATCAATGCAGAAGTATCATCATTCTCAGTTTTAGGGGTGTTTGGCCCTAGGAAAATTGATTAAACAAGAATTGATTTTAACTAAAATTGATTTTGTCAAAACTTGGTTGACCAAAAGCTCCAAATTTTAGCTTTTAGAAAATACAGATTATTACATTTGAACATCGAAAGTGATTATAATTTGAATTATCAAATACTACTTTGAGAATTACGATTGATCGAAAGTAATTTTGATTTAAGTTGCCAAATGCCCTAGTAGACCATGATAAAAGACCAAAATCATTTTGAGTCTTTTATTGGATAATTGATAACAAGGAATGGAAGGGAAGGAGTATATATATATATATATATATATATATATGTATATATATATATAAAAGGAAGAAAATAAATTAAAATTTTATTTTTTTGCTTAAAAAAGACTTGGGTATTCAACTTCAGCCATATCAGCTGATCGACCAACCACACTGCATTTACTGATCAAAACACACACACACAGCATTCAGCAAGTATAGAGTTGAATAATTTAGCTCTTTCTTTCTTTTTCTTTTTTTTCAAATCGTTAAGTAGCTATACATATATAGAAAACAACAAAAGAGAAAGTCTTATTGTGAAATCTACTTTAAACAAAAAAAAAAAAAAAACTAAAAAAAGAAAAAAAAAATACTGTTAATATTTTAAATTGTATTGCTGTAAAATTATGTTCTACAGAGTGAGAGAATTGAGATGAGAATCTAATTTTCATTTGGGACAAATAAAATGAAAAATAAATGAAAACAAAGTATTGGACAAGGAGAACCTAATCAAGAACGGATTATAAGTATGAAAAGAAATACTTCTGAAGTCCTTAACAACTTTTATCTTGAAAGAGATCCATTAGTAAAAAAAAAATAACACTTCTTAATATTAATAAGAAATAATAGTAACAATGTTGAAAATAAAATTTCCCAATCAAACTTTATAATCATTAATCAAATAAATAATATTTATATTATGAAAAATCTACATTCATAATTTCTTAATTAGAATAATCTCGATTAGTAAACAAAGAAAGTGGAATCAGATAAACCAACCACTAAAAATATTATAAAACTGATCATAATTAATATTTCTCGACTAAAATAAACTATAAACCATATTAAAAATTTAAAGGTTACTAAACATACCTTGAACTTTGTATTAATAATAAATTCTATTATTTAAAAATTTCAAAAGATGAAGTTTAAAGGAATTCTAAGGAGTTTTTTTTTTTTTTTTTTCAAGAGGGAAGAACGGATATGGCTGGATGGATTTGGAGAAAAAAATTGACTCAAGAATTTTGAAGAAACGATAAGGATCAAAAAGATATTTTACCTCAATCGGAGGCAATATAATCATTCAAAGGGGGACGAAATTACATATATAATAGATGGGATTATAGCCATTTCGAAGCAAAGTATGTATTATATCCTCTATATCAGCGAGACACAAGGGATAGTAACCTGACTCCTCCTCCGTCGCCGGCAAATGTTCTCCACAATTGGAATAGCCTACAAACTCTCCAGGCAAAGATGCATATGAATTCTAACTGGGTTTTGGCATGAGAACTCGAGCATTTAGGGTGTTTAGTATGCATTTTAGCTATCGTATCCATCATAAGGTGCTACGAAGATTTTACCATTTTTTGTTAAAGTGCCAAATAAGGGTCCTGGAACCCATCCATGGGGCCTCGCTTTGACCAGAGAGTAGAAGGGTTTACGATGGAATTTACTTATATAAAAATGAGTAACTATTACTATATTCAGCGTTGGGTATTCCAAATGAGGTAATTGGTGGAAGCTGTTAATGGTGAATTATTTTAATATTGAAACAGATAATGGTGACTTTCTTGACAAGAGAAAATGATGAAAGGTTGCACGTGAACAGGGAAGTGGCAGCCTACACACAAGTGATAATATTTTTTTCATTTTTGGTTATATAGAATATACAATCTATTTATATTATCCACCTTCTACACCTATTTATGTAATTCACCTTCTTGAATGGATGTAAAAATTTAAAACATAGTTTTTTAAAACTCGTAAAGAATATTTCAAGTAGATACTACTAAATATTTAATAAAGACTTCCCAAAAACTTCTTATTACTGTTGAGTTGGCTTTATACCAATAATTTGTATATCTTTTGATCAATATTTAATTTATTTTTAAATATTTATATTATTTTTTATGCATTTAGTTTGAAATTTTGTAGATAATGGTAAAAGGAGAAAAAAATAAAAAAAAAAACATAAAACTTAGTACAAATTTTGAAGAATTCGCTTTATGGTGTTTTGAGGGTAGTGTTCATAATTCAATCATAACTCCTTGTTGCAATATCAATTTGATTTGATTCTTAAATCATTGGAAAGATAGATTTATAACTTGTATGTTTACCATAAAATCCAATTCTTTCAATTTCAATGAAAAAAATTGGGTTAAAAAGTTTGCACTTGATTGAAACTTTCTAATATGATACATCATGGTATTATAGGCATAACTCTTTTTATAGATTTCATATCGAGTTATTCATGGAAAGTCAGGACATACAGCTATAATTTATTATAAAACACCAAAAGCCAATTCATCCTAAAAAGAGGTTAAAAACTTGTTAAAAGGGCTGAACACTATCAAAACACTGAAGTGAAGAAGAAAAACTGCAGCAACGACGCCTAGGAGCTAAAACAGGGCGTTTAGGCACCGAAAATAGAATGTGCAGCGCCTAGGCACTGCCAATCCGCACCTAAGTGCTGTCAGGCGGACATATAAGACTAAAATGAATATTTTGCCCTGTTTAGGGTATCTTTCATCTGATTTTTAACATTCTAAAAGCTTCCAAAAGAAAAAAAATCAAAAGAGGGGAGAAGAGTGAAGAGAAACCAAGAAAAGAAAGAAAATAAGAGAAAAAGACAAGGAGAAGAGAAGTGGAATCCTTCCAAGATTGAAGAAGAAGACATGTACAAGGGAAAAAAGTTCATCATCTTCCAAGTTTTATTTTTATTTTCCTCTTTCTCTCTTTGATTATGTTCATGAATATTATTAAGTTATTTTTCATTTTACCATCATGAATTAATTTTTTTTTCTAGAGTTGTGATGTATTCTAATTAGAATGTTTTGAATATTTTTATCAATTCAAGTCTTGATGTATTCTTTAAGTTGAGTATTCTTCATTGTTCACAATACTTATAATTACTTGATCATTAATTAGATGATTTGTTAATCATAAGGATTCGAGAGGTGAATTATGTGTTTAGTTCATTGTGCAAAAATATAATAAATTATATATGAAATAGAAATATACTTACATGATTTGTATAGTCATTTTTTAGATTCATAGAACCCAATGAATTGTTGATTATTGTAATTCACATAGAAATATAGTGAGTTAGCAATTGATGATATTTTCATTAGATTTTGGGAGATACTAATGGATAATTTAGGGATTCTCGACTATCACTTGGAGAATAAATTAAGATTGATGAGATAAATTATTCAATTCGAACTAATTATGGTAAAATCTACCCTAGGTTTTTTAGTTTTTAAATTTTATCATTAATTGATTTTGATTACTAGTTTAGTTTAGTTGGACTTAGTTTACAAATATCAATATTTCATGTGTTTATTCAAATAAAATTAGACTTAATATAATTTCGATATTTAGTAATTCAACAGTACTCATGAGAATGATACTTACTCATCACTTTATTATTTGTTAACGATAATTCACAAATCTATACGTTCTACTACTCCAAATGAGTTTATTTTTCACAATAAATGCATTAAAAATCTATAAAAATTCTAATTGAAATGAATAATTTCTTCATACAAAAAGTTTGTCAGTGCAACTAATATCAACAAATGGAACATGACTTTCTCTTTCAATTTTCATTTCTAGAAAATATTAAAAAACGTGAAAATTTATTTGTGAAGAAATATTAAATCAGATAATTTTCTTCACAATTATTATTATTTTTTTTCTTAATTGAAGTGGTGCATATTTCATTAGGAAAGCCTTTCATTTCCTTATAAAAATTATAGACTCCATACTACATTTTCAACTCAGAATTCAAACATGTTTAAATTGATAGATTGAATTAATCATTCTTTTGAAGAAAAACCAGCACGGTAGCATGCTTCTAAAGTTAAAAATAAGATGGGTGGGGGGGGGGGTGAATTATCATTTAAAAGTAAAGTCAAATTTTACAAACATTTGAGAAAATATTCTACGAGGTTAGGTGCATTTTTGGCCACAATTTGGTCCTTATATTATTTTTAAATAACAAATGAGCAAAATATACTTATTAGGGGAAGTTTGGGTACAATCACATGAATCTATAGTGTATGGTGGACCACCCATATATTACATTCATTAAAAGATTGTGATTGTTTTAATTTAAAGGCTCAAAAGTTTTAATTATCCAATTTACTTAATATTTGTTAAAACCAAAGATTAGCCCATTAAAACTTTTATTGGTGCAAGACTTTACTTTTCTTTGATTTGAGAGATTTAATGGTTGATGTGGTATAAGTAAGGACGGATCTACGTAGTTTGGGTTATGAATAAGAAACTAATGTTATGTAGGTCAGATAAAGTAGAGGGACTAGCTGACATGGTATAGGTCAGAACGGACCTGCGTAGCTAGGGTTATGAATAAGAAACTAATATGATGTAGGTCATGTAGAGTAGAAGGACTAGCTGATATGGTATAGGTCAAGACAGATCTGCATAGTTCAAGTTATGAATAAAAAACTAATATGATGTAGGTCAGATCGGATCTGTATAACTCGGGCTATGGGGAAGGAATTAATGTGATGTATGTCATTTCGGGATGAAGGGTTTAAGGTGTGGATTGACAGAAGACTTTCATCTATGGTGTGGAAGCTTGGTAAACAGATGTGTTAGCTCAGCACACGGGCTCTGAGAGTGGCATAACCTGTTAAGCATTTTGTAGGTATATCTAGCATTAACAAGCTTACCGACCTCCAGGTCGAACATGTTCACGCAAAAAATTAGGATGAAATGATTGAAATCTCTCTTTTGTCCTTGTTTAATATCTATAAATAAGAAAATTCATGGCATATCACAGGTTACACTTTTTATATCTGAAATACATATATATTTACCTATTTTTTTATCTTCCACAAGAGAATATTCACTGACTTGAGCGTCAAACTTCTTACACTGGGTCACTCTGGCATCTTGTGCAGGTGATCCAGCAAGAGAGCGAAGAGCAAAGGCAACAGATGGTACTTGGGTTGAACCTTCTTTTGGTGCATAACAAGTTGGCACCATTTTTGGGAACATTTGTGAGTTAAGGCATGAGAAATGGTAGAAAAATGAATTCTCGGCGAAGGAACATCCGATGAAGCTCCACCACCAATTATCCGGCGCAGTCATGGTTTGGAGGTCCAGCAGTGGGGGAGAATGATAGCCCACCCCCAATAACAATTGGAGTTCCACCGCTTTGAACTATGCAGGCACCCTATGTAAATTTAGTTCTGGAATTTGAAGTAGGAAATGTCGACTAGCTTACTAGGGAGCAGTTGGTAAGTCTGATCACAACTGCGGTGGATGTAGCCTTAAGAAAGAGAGAGGCTAATCCACCACCACCAGAGGTACCGAAAAATCCATTTCCCCCCCTGAGAGGTTGGAAGAGAGCCATACAGGAGAATGGTTGAGTAAAACACTAATGAAAGAACCAGATGTGTCGGAAAAGCTGGAGGATTTGCATAATGAGCTAAAAGAGATGAAGATGAAAATGGTGGGAAGGAATATGGTGATCAAAAGAGAAATTCCTTTTGTTGAAGAAGTAATGATGGACGATCTATCGGCCAACTTCAGGTCATTAAATTATGAGTATGATGCACTAATGACCCATGGGAACATCTGTGTACGTTTGAAAACTCAGCTCTCTTGCACAGATATTCCGATGGGTTAAGTATAGGTATTCCTGACTACCCTATTGAAATCAGCCCAATAATAGTTTAGCGAGTTACCCCCCAATTCAATCAACTCTTTTGATGAGTTTAGTTTTGCCTTTTTATATCAATTTGCAAGTTCTCGGAAACACCAAAAACGTCACTAACTTTGTTCAGTATAAACCAAAAAGACAATGAAGCCCTGTAAAGCTATATAAAAAGATTTACAATTGTTGCTTGAAAAGTACTTTCACCTACCCAAAAGGTACTTTCTAATGCCTTAGCCCAAGGTTTGCAAGATGGGGAATTTTTTAGGTTGTTGGCTAAGAAATCAGCCAAAAGTTTTGATGACCTGCTAGCATAGGCTGAAAAATATATCAATATGGAAGAAGCTCAGCGGATGAAAAGAGAAAAAGAAGGAGACCAAAAAAAAGATAGAAGAGAGTTTGGTAAAGAAGTATGAGGGTTTGTCAGAAAATTGAAACAGGATGAGCGACCTCTTTTGCCTGCACCTGGGAAACCCAGGCAATACACTCCCCCTGGCCCAAGAACGCATATCTTGATGGTTATTGCAAAACATAAGGAGTTAAAATAGCCGTATAATCACTCGTCAGCACCAACCAAGCCCAAGTATAATCTATTCTGTATTTTTCATAATGAGTATGGGATATAATAGAGAAATATCGGCATCGGAAAGATGAGATAGAAAGGGGTGGTTGGATGATTGGATTGAGGAGGAGTAGAAGGAAATGACTTAACAAAAAAAATCTCGGCCTACCTAGATAGAGAGGGACAATAAAGAGGGAAGAGTTAGGGCAATACTAGAGAAAACAATCCCAAGGCTCCAAGGGATTTCATCCATATGATAGTAGAGGGCCTTATAAATGAGGACTCCAACCTAGCTAGAAAAGCATATGCCCGACCTACTCCAGAAAGTGCAAAAGAAGAGGTCCATAAAATTAACGAAGGTTCGATAATTCAATTCGGGCCCTATGACACGAGATGATTGCAGATACCGCATAATGATGCACTAGTCGTCATTGTAATCGGGCTAACTTTGATGTGGCTAGAGTAACAGTTGACACAAGTAACTCGGTTGATGTCAAGAAGATGAATCTGGATATATCATTGCAACCAGTAGAGACAGTCTTTTCGATTTTAGTGCGAGAGTGGTAGATCGCATAGGTCAGGTCATCTTACCAGTATTCTTAGGTACTGAGCCCATGCGTAAGACATTGATAGTTAAATTTATGGTGGTTGACTATTTTTCTGTGTATAACATTATTTTGGAAGACCTTCACTCAATACCTTCCTAGTAGTTGTGTTCACATTTCACATGAAATTGAAATTCTCTGTGGATGAAGGGACAAGAGAAGTAGAAGGGATCAATGCTCAGCTAGGAAATGTTATGTAGAAAGTGTCAGGAAAGCTTAGCAGAAAAAGCTAAAAGAGAACAAAATGCAAAAGAGGAGCCCCTGCTAAAACTTATGAAAAAAAATAGGGCGGAAGGGTCTTCAGTTGAATAGGAGCATATGTTTCCAAATGAGTAATTAGTCAATATAGAACTGGTGCCAGGGGATGTGACCAAAACTACTAGGATGGGCACACAACTGAGTCTGGAATTGGCAGACATGATAACTTAGTTCTTAAAAAATAACATCGATATCTTCGTATGGACTGTGCGGGACCTGGAAGGAATTTATCCAAGTGTAGCAGTACATCACCTCAATGTTGACCCAGCATGCAAACCTGTTAAACAGAAGAAAAGACATTTTAGGTCTGAAAAGGATAAGGTTATCCAGAACGAGGTAGAGAAATTGCTGGAGGCTGAACATATCAGAGAGATCTAATTGTCAAAATGGTTTGTCAAACGTTGTCTTGGTCTCAAAAATAGAAGAAAATTAGAGAATGTGCATTGATTTTCAAGATTTAAATCAAACCTGTCCTAAAGATCATTACCCGTTGCCACGAATAGACCAGTTGATTGACTTTACCTCGGGGTGTGAGCTGTTAAGTATGATGGATACTTCACAAGAGTACACCAGATCATGTTGGCACCTGAAGATCATAAAAAAATAAGCTTTATAACTTTCACATGGACTTATTGCTATGTGGTTATGCCTTCTGGACTAAAAAATATAGGAGCTACATATCAGAGGCTTAGATAGAATGTTCAAATAACAGCTCGAGCGGAACTTGGAGGTATACGTAGATGATATGCTGATAAAAAATACAAAGGCTGAAGCTCATGTTGCGACTTGGCAGAAGCCTTTGGAATCCTTAGGATATATGGTATGAAGCTTAATCTTTCTAAATATGTTTTTGGGGTTAGGTCTGGTAAATTCCTAGGCTATATGGTAACCGAAAAGGGTATAGAGGTGAACCCCAAGAAAGTAAAGGCAGTGCAGAATGTGGCTCCTTCAAATAGTATCAACAAGGTTCGATTACTCACTGGTAGGATAACAGCTCTAAGCCGGTTCATATCCAGATCGGCAGAGAGAAGTTTGTTTTTCTTCAAAATCCTGAGAAAGGCTAACAAGTTCGAATGTATTGAGTAGTGTTAGTGGGCTTTTGATGAATTAAAAAACTTCTTAGCTAAACTACCCCTGTTGACCAAACCTGTACAATGTGAGACGTTGTATGTATATCTGTCAGTAAGAGAATCAGCCATTAACTCAATGCTGTTGAGAGGGAAGGAGCTCAACAAAACCCATTTACAATGTAAGCAAATTGCTGAAGGGACAGAAACTAAATACCCATAAATAAAAAAATAAGGATTAACCTTAGTAATGACTGCCAGGCAACTTCAACGTTACTTCTTATCACATAAGATAGTAGTTCGAACTAACCTACCATTGAGACAGGTGCTAAGTAAACCAGAAACTTCAAGTCGGATAGTTAAATAGGCAATAGAGATTAGCAAATATGACATTGATTACCAACTAAAAGTGGTTATCAAGGCGCAGGCCTTGGCAGATTTTATGTAGGAAATCACACTTACTGATGAAATTCCTAAGGCATGGTTGCTACATATGGATGGCTCAGCTACCATATCGGGTTGTGGAGCAGATATTGTACTAACCAGCCCGAAGGGGAAGAGCTGGAGTTTGCTGTAAGGTTTGAGTTCAAAAATATCAAATAATGAAGCTGAATATGAGGTATTGGTGAGGGGATTGAAGATGATTCTAGAGCTCGGAGTCAGGCAGCTAAATGTCTATTATAATTCAAGGTTAGTCATGCTAATCAAAGAAGAAAGAATGAGAAACTACATGGAACATGTATCTCAGTTGAAATAATAATTTACAAAGATTAAGCTAAGCCGCATACCGCGAGCTGAGAATTCCAAGGCTGATTATCTTTCTAAAATCGTAAGTTCTACCACCGACTGTAAAACCAGAAAAATCACATTATTAACGGCCTATCAACATAGTATGAGGGTAGAAATAAAATAGCCTTAGTGGAAGAAAAAGAGGATTGGAGGACAGGCCTATTAGAATATCTGCAAGAGGGAAAACTACAACAAAATAAAAGAAAAATAGTACGAGCTATTAGATTTTGTTTAATTGATGACTCATTATATAAACGAGCTTTTTCTACACCATACTTGAGATGTTTATCACAAGAAGAATGAGTCTATATATTGCGAAGAATTCATAAGGGATGATGTGGAAGCCATGGTGGAGGTCACGTATTGGCTTTTAAGACAGCAAGAGTTGGGTACTTCTGACCTTCGCTAAAATAAGATATGGAGCATTTGGTCAGAACCTGTGAAAAATGCCAGAAGCACGCCCCGCTGATACATAAACCAATAGATGAACTGAAAGTCATGAGCTCGCCTTGACCCTTCTCTAAATGGGAATTGATATCATTAGACATTTTCTCCTAGCAACATGGCAAAGGAAATTCCTGATAGTAGCAATAGATTATTTCAATAAATGGGTAGAAGTTGAGCCTGTAGCTAAGATTACAGAGTCACAGGTTATGAAATTTCTATGGGGAACATAGTATGTAGATATGGGATTTCGTGTGACCAGATATCAAATAATGACACCTAATTCTAAGGGGGAAAAGTCTAAAGCTGGTGCACTAAGATGAAAATCAAGGAACACTTTACTTCGGTGGCCCATCCTCAAACTAATGGGCAAGTTGAAGTAACCAACTAGATAATTTTGCAAGGGATTAAAACCAGTCTAGACTGAGCTTAAGGTGGTTAGATGGATGAGCTAGACTCAATTTTATGGGCATATCATAAACACCAAGAACTACGATAGGAGAAACTCTATTTAGTTTGGTATATAGAGCTGAAGCTGTTTACCCACCGAGATCGGGATGGAAACTCACTAGATCCAAAGCTATGATGAAAAAGAAAACAACGAGCTCATGAGGGAAACATTATATTGGGTTGATGAAAAAAGAGAGAGGGCATACCTTTGGATGGAAGTGTATAAAAATAGGATTCGAGTTGGATACTCCCGAAAGGTCAAAATAAGGAATTTTCAGGTCGAGAATTTTGTACTACTGCGAGTAAATGCCTTGAAACAAACTGGCAAGTTAGAGGCAAATTGGGAAGTCCTTACAAGGTAACTTGGTAATAGCTGGAGGTATCTATGAGCTGAGAGATGAGAAGGAAAAAAGAGTACCCAAATCATGGTATGTTTGCCACTTGAAGAAATTCTATATGTAATCCTGATGTTTTTGCAAAAGAAATGAAATTAATTATCTTGCCCATTATGTAAATTGATTTAGAAAAAATCTTAAGGCAATACAAGTTGAACTGGACCTACTTAGGTTCCTTGGAGGGTTCATGGAGACCAACCTCCTTGAGGAATAATTCAAGAAAAAATCCTAAGATAAGGCCAGTTGAACTGAACCTACCTGAGTTCCTTAGAGAGTTCACGGAGACCGACCTCATTGGAGAATAATTCAAGAAAAAATCATAAGGCAATACCAGTTGAACTGGACCTACCTTGGTTCATTGGATGGTTCGCGGATACTGACCTCTTTGAGAAATGATTCAAAAAAAAAATCCTAAGGCAAGGCCAGTTGAACTGGACCTACCTTGGTTTCCTTTGAGGGTTCGCGAAGACCGACCTCCTTGAGGAGTGATATGGAAAAATCCTAAGGCCAGTTAAACTGAATCTACTTAGGTTCTTTGGAGGGTTCGGAGAGACTGATCTCCTTGAAGAATGATTCAAGAAAAATCTAAAGGCAAGACTAGCTGAACTGGATTATCTTTTCATACAACTTTAGAAAAGCAAGAATACCTTTGGTAAGGCACATGTAGCTCTACTACAAAACCTGAGTAAGATATACATGTTTTATAATATTCACTATTGAAATATTACTTTTGAAGTTACAAGTGCTGGAAAAATAAAGCAAAACTCAAAAGCGATAAAAGTGAAATAATATTATTATGGATAAATTGTTACAAAGATTTACAAAATCTATTCTACTCCATAATCAGAAACATTGAGGGGTTCTAAAACAGCACCCCATCATCTGGATTCCCTGTATGGAAAGAACTGTCATCCTCAACATTGATAGCAGGCTCGTTGGGAAGATCTTGAGAGACAGCAGCAGTTGGAGAAGAAGAGGATGAGTGAACAGAAGGATCTCCCAGAGATGTTGGCGCAGCTAGTGGTTGTGAAAGACTAGCTACGTCAGCTACAGGGGCAAACCTATTGGCTAGTGGAGGAATACTTTCGACAGCATAGTCCAAATTTAGATTCGGACCGGTATACCCTGGCTCTTGGACCTGACCTAGAAAATGTGTGAAGCCGTGGATCAAGTAATCCAAATCCCTAGAGGTCAGGTGATAAAAAAACTCTAGAGATTGCAAGAATTTTTTTTTGCCTGGGCCCACTCAACTCGGCCCGCAATAAGCCCTGTTGCATAACCTTTAGCTTGGGAGATAAAAGCCTCCTCAATAGCCTTCAATGTCTAGTTCTCCATCATATTTCTATCTCATTCCACTTCGGTTATTTTCACTTCTAGGGAAGCATGTTTACCCCTGGCTATCTCGAGATTTGCTTCCAACTTGTCAGTGCGAGCTTGAGTGCACTACAACTACTATTATAGATATTTATTCTGTTGCCTGAGTTTTTCTTCCTCTAAGAAAGGTAATCCAGACTGCAGATCGGCCATCAAAGAGCTCATATACAAAATGGCTTAAGAAAAAATAAGGTTAGGAAAATTTTGAACTCTTGGAATAAATGAGATGAATTAAGAAGTGAATATTACCTTGGAGGTATGATCTGTAAGATTACCACCCTGGCGTCATAATCCATAAACCCTAAGATATGCTAATGTAAGGAGATGGGTACACCTTGGAGCCACTCGACGTAGAGTTTCCGATCCCATGTCTCTAATACCGAGCTGCTAGTGAAAAAATGAGACATTAAGGGAAGTAGAGGCATTGAGACAGGGATGTTGAGATGGACCTAAGCTGCCACCACCTACAGAGGTTGGACGTTTTCCTTGACTCTAGGAGAAAATAGGTAAAATAGTTTGCAGTAGGAGGTGGGGGATTAGATGGAGGTGGTTGAGGAGCTGATGATGAAGCTGGGGTGTGCTAGCCAGAGGAACTCGAGCCTAACCTTCGGGTTGACCTGATCCTCCAATGGCTTTCCGAGCTCGATAGGCTACTAGTATGCAAAACTCCATCAGTTGATCTAAAAAAGTTATAATATATGGCAAATGTGAAATAATAACAATTAGTTAAACATGAGGGTATCTATAGGCTGAGAGAGTAAAATAGTTTTGGAGCTCAGTTTAAAATGGTAGAGTAAAGGCTAGGAATCAGGTAATGACCCTACATGGTAGGGGCTGTGGTTTAATCTGCGAGCTAAAGCTTGGGTGGCCGAGGGCAGCTCGGACACTCAACTTTGATGAGGCAGGTCGGTGATCCAATTGGTAGGAAAATTCTAGGGTTAGGGGAGGAAATATAGAACTACCTTTTCTTCCAGCCTTTAAAAGAGTTGGGTTTTTTCTAGAAATATAGTTGTTCCACATGATGTAAAATAAAAAAGGTCTAGCTTAGTAGTTTAGCATGAAAAAAATTCCGCCATAGTTTGTGGTTTGGCTCATATCCGAAATAGCTAACTACCAATCGTAAGTCGAAAAGAATTAGGAACGAGATGCATTAGGGGAATACTGAAGCTTTTAGAGATACGGCAGAATAGGTCGGGTATGGAAAACCTAAGGCCTGCCTCCAGTTGGTCTATAAAGAAAGTCACATAACCAGGAATTAGGTTATGAGGTCTGTTGCAAGGGCCTGGAATGACTACATTGACTCCCTGAGGTTTGGTAGGCTTATCTCAGAGAGGGTAGTGGCGTGAGTCATATAAGCAGGGTGATCAGCCGGATTAGTCAACCTAACTTCAGAAGGGTGATGAGTTGATAGTTCAAGTACTAGTGTACGGACAGAAACTCTTGGAGAAAAGAAAATGGGGAATAAATGACATGGGGTCTGGAGATTCAGGAGAGGTGGACTTAAAAAAAATAAACCAAGCATGTAAAGAAAAAATGGCAAAATAAATGAATAGCAAGAGTTAGAGGACTTACTTGGCTTGTTGAATGAAGAAAAGAAAAGAGTTGCCGAAAGAATAAGGATCACCGAAGAGCAAATTTGCAGAAAAAAAGAAGGGAAAAAAGAGAAAGAGGTATGCTCTTTTATAAGGAGAAGACGACAGTCGAAGAGGCAGAGAAAGCTATAGCCATGGATGATGAGATAGAGACACATGTATGGATGGATTAGGATAGTCAGTTGAAAAGACTAACGCATTAAAGTCTTAGTAATGAGTGTGAAATTCCAATGGGTGGAATTTGAAAAGACATCCCTACGTTGGCCCTAATAATCAAGATATTTTTTGTACTCCGTTTGTCCTGTAAAGGTTGCAGATCAGGCAGAGTAAGGAGATTAACTAATTTGGTATAGGTCAGGATGGATTTGCGTAACTCGGGTTATGAATAAGAAACTGATGTGATATAGGTCAGGCAGAGTAAGGGGACTAGTTGATGTGGTATAGGTCAAGACGGACCTGCATAGCTCGGGTTATGAATAAGAAACTAATGTGATATAGGTTAGGTCAGATCTGTGTAGCCCAGGCTATGGGGAAAGAATTAATGTGATATATGTCACGTCGGGATGAAGGGTTTAACATGTGGATTGACAGAAGAATCTCATCTATGGTGTGGAAGCTTAGTAAACATGTGTGTTAGCTCAGCACACGGGCTCTGAGAGTGGCATGATCTGTTAAGCGTTTTGTAGGTGTATTTAGAATTGGGATGAAACGGTTATAGTTAGAAATGACAATGAACCTTTTTAGGGTAAATCAGAAAATGTGGATACATATATAGTAATCTGTTACAACAAATTGAGGTTTGAAATCTTTCTTTTGTTCTTATTGGGTATCTATAAATAAGAAAATTCATGACATATCATGGGTTACACTTTTAATATCTGAAATACATATATATTTACCTTTTTTTTATCTTCATCAAGAGAATATCCATTGACTTAAGCGTCGGAGTTCTTACGTCAGGTCAATCCGATGTCTTATGCAAGTGATTTAGCAAGGGAGAGAAGAGCAAAAACAATAAATTGATACTTGGAGTGCACCTTTTTCAATTGATGCATGACAATGATTGCATGACAATGAGTTAACCACAGATTGATTTATTGAATATTTGTTAAAAACAAAGACTAGCACATTAAAATTTTTATACCTATTTATTGAATATTTGTTAAAAACAAAGATTAGCCCGTTAAAGTTTTTATACCTAAACCTGATGTCAGAATCGATGGGTCAGACCATTAAACACGTTAACTTGAAAAATTTATAAAAAAGTTATAATGATAACTTTATAAAATAAATACACAATAGACCTCAAAATTTTTTAATAGAATAAATATCGAGTTTGATAAATCCACTACATTGATACTCTAATAAACAATAATAAGTTGACCTCCGCCTAAATATAGAAGATCTTCTAGAATCATTTACATTGCGAAGAAGCTTCCCCAGTCCATGGGAAAATACCAGACCGGACAGATACATGTTTTAGTCAGATATATGGGTCTAAGGGTTGAGCTGACTCAAATTTAGACCTCTCAAAAATAATCTATTTAAGTGGTTTTGAAATCATAAATAATCTTAGATTGAATATTGATTTTAGTGTTTGGATTCGATCCAGCTGTGAAAGTATACACACACACACACACATATAGGGAAATATTTGTATATTATATATACACACTTACATATGATACATAAATATAATACTTTATAAATTGAACTAAGAATATTAATAATATTTAGTTTATAATTACTACGAACGAGTGAAATTCATTACATTAATTTTATAATTTTAAAAATATTTAAAATATATATTTTTTAAATTTTCTAAAAAAATATTTTTTTTAGAATTTTTTTACATAAATTTATATAATAAATGAAAAATGAAATGGAATGTGTTGAATTTGAAAATAAAAATTTAAAATTTGCTCCAAACTTATTTGTAATAGTAAAATTATATCCAAGTGGGATGAATTTTGATCTGAATTCTGAACCTATCTCGTTGCAATTCCTATTCTCCATTCGAAATTATTTATTATAATTAATGTTCTATCTCTTATGCAATACATGTGCTCGCCCCATTGCCATCACAATTTTTCAGTCTTGATCTTTTATTATAATTGATATTTTATTTTTTATGTAATACATCAATATATGTCAAATGTATTAAATAATATTATCGATGTACACTTGATATATATTTGTGATATTATAATATGATCTAGAAAAACATCTTTTCTTATTTTTTTTTCCATTTGAATTAAGTTTACTTATACCCAACTAATTACATTATGAATATTACTTTTACTTGTCATATAATAGATTACTATTTAAGCAGTTTGTATTTTCAATTATCATTGATATTTCATTTTTTATTACAATACCACTAATACATATAATATATATATATATATATATAATAATATATTTTATATATTTAATGTGTATTTATGATGTTAGAATAATAAATTAAATATTAATTACATCATAAAATCAAGAATACTATTTAAATTGTATACTAATTATATAACAAGAGTATTTCGCTCGTGAACAGTTTTTGTTGAATGACAAAATTTTCCTAATAATTATCAACTTTCCTCATTGCCTGCGTCACCTCCAACTTTTTCTTTAGGAAAATGATAACACTCTTTCCTCCATCCTACTTTTACTGATCCAATTGGAGAAAAGTGAAACCTGGTGGGGTTCACTCTTTTATAAATACCCACATATGTCATCGACTTCTTAGTTCACAAATTCATATTTATTCAAACTTTATTGTTTTCCTCTGAACAAAATGGTGGACTTCCACTTCCCAACCTCAGTTATCTTCTGCATAGCTGTTCCTCTACTGTTCTTCATCTTAGCCAAGTTGAAAACCATATTCAAGACCCTCTCTGCTTCCACTCCCACCAAACTACCAAAATCATACCCAATATTTGGTTCATTCTTCACAATCTTGGAAAACAGAGAAAGGTACGTGCAATGGACGTCAGAGATTGTGACATCCACCCCAAATCTAACTTTCCAACTCCACCGTACCTTCGGCCGGCAGCTTATCGTCACGGCCAACGCCGCCAACGTGCAGCACATTCTGAAGTCCCACTTCCACAACTACGACAAAGGGGACTTTTTCAGAAGCACTTTAAGAGACTTTCTTGGTGATGGCATTTTCAACTCCGATGGTGAGAAGTGGAAATTCCAGAGACAGGTTTCCAGCCACGAGTTCAACACCAAATCACTTCGGAAGTTCGTGGAAACCGTGGTGGATTCTGAACTGTCAGATCGCCTGATCCCGATCCTTAAAAGTGCCGCAGCCAACAAAACTGTGCTCGACTTTCAAGACATCCTTCAAAGATTTGCTTTCGACAACATTTGCAAGATCGCGTTCGGGTATGATCCGGGGTACCTGTCGCCATCTCTGCCGCAGGAGGAGTTTGCGCTCGCGTTTGAAAAAGCTGTGAAACTCTCCTGCGACAGGTTCAGTTCCTTTATCCCTTACTTCTGGAAAATCAGGAGGGCCCTCAACATCGGATCGGAAAAGCAGCTCAAGATTGCCGTCAACCAAGTTCGAGAATTCGCGAAAGAGATAATCAGGGAGAAAACGCAAGAACTCCAGGGAAAATCATCTATGGAATCAGTTGATGATCTCCTGTCAAGATTCTTGAGCTCAGGCCATTCAGATGAAGATTTTGTGGCTGATATAGTGATAAGTTTCATCTTGGCAGGCCGTGACACAACTTCTGCTGCATTGACATGGTTTTTCTGGCTGCTTTCAGATCACCCAGAAGTGGAAAATGAGATACTCAGAGAAATCAATGAAAAATCAGAAGCAGTATCAGCTTATGATGAAGTGAAGGACATGGTTTATACTCACGCTTCACTCTGTGAAAGCATGAGGCTTTATCCGCCTGTTCCTCTGGACGCAAAAGCAGCTCTGAGTGATGATGTTTTGCCTGATGGGACAATAGTAAGGAAGGGCATGAGGGTGAGCTATCATCCCTACGCTATGGGCAGGGTTGAGAAGGTGTGGGGTAAAGATTGGGCGGATTTCCGCCCTGCGCGGTGGCTGGAGAGGGAGTCAGCGGCTGAAAAGTGGAGGTTTGTAAACAGGGATTCGTATACTTATCCCGTGTTTCAGGCAGGGCCCAGAATTTGTCTAGGGAAAGAGATGGCTTTCATACAAATGAAGAGAGTGGTTGCCGGCGTCTTGCGGCAGTTTAGGGTGGTGCCACTGGTGGTGGAAGGGGCGGAGCCAGTATACATAACGGACTTGACAGCAAAAATGAAGGGTGGTTTTCCAGTGAGGATTGTCGAGAGGGCTGAGGAGGGGTATTGATAATGATTTTTCCATGACCAGATCCTCTAGGAAGAGTATTTAGATTCACGAAAATTATAGTACTACTTTTTATGTTGATTTTGTACGTGAGCAACAATTGCATTGAAGGAGGAATGACTTTTCCCACTTGTGGACCTCTTCAATTTCAATTTTTTTAATAATATTAAATAAAAAGTGAAAATTTAAAAAATGGGATATACTTTTCTAGAATCTCCTTAGATAGAATGGAAAAAAAGATACCGGTATTGTCCCTCTTTATTGGATTGCTGGTGCGAAGACATTAATTTCCGACCAGGATCAAGAACCAATTTGAATTTAAATGTTGACACGTAGTTGTTTTTATAACCGCAGATATTTTGCCAGAAAATTGATCTGCTCATCATGAACTAGGGATGGCTGGATGGGGTGGTTGGTGGTTTCGGTGATCCTCCCTCACATCTAACGTGTTATAATATTCTATATGAAGTAACGGATTGAAATGAATCCTTATTTCATTGTTTGAATAGTTTTTTAAATGTTATTACATCAACCTCCCTTAAATTTTGATATAATTATAAAAAATATCCTTAAATTTTGACTTAATAATAAACATTATCCCTTAATGTATCAAATTACACGTACCTCTCCTGACATTGTTTCCGTATCAAGATTACATGCACCGGACCACCTCCCTTAACCTAGAAGCAACCACTACCATACTTTTCAAGATATTTGCATTTTGCCATATATTAACTTCATTTAGACAATTATACCTTTATGGAATTTTCAATGTATTTGAATTACCCTTTGAGTCAACAATGTCATCAACTAATTTAATAATAATAATAAATAAAAATACAAAGATTTACAACACATTCAACTATTCTGTTTTAATTATTAATAAAAATAAAATGAATGTGTAAATTATAGAGATATTAACAATAAAAGAAAGTAAACAACAAATAGTGATATTTACATTATTAATCACCAATAGTTAAAAAAGTAAATATGATCATCTAATTAGCAAATAATTTAATAGAAATAACAAAGAGAGGCAGACATAATCTAATTACCAATATTAAGAAAGTGAAGATTATTATTAATAATATAGAACTAATTTTATTATTACTATTATCAAAGTAAATTACTATTACAGAAATATTCTAATAGCCAGTGGTCTATTATTAAATTTGTAGGAACAAACAAATAATTATTTCAATTATTACTATAATATAAAAATAAATAATGCGTAAAAATATTTTTAAGTTTGTAGCATATATACACTAAAGAAACTAGTACTATATAGGAACAATTTGGACATTATAGTACGATAACAATCTAAATTACTTTACTAACTCAATTCCCAAACATTCATTTCCAGCTTAAGCAATTTTGGCAAAAATGCACAAGTTTTCACAACTCCAGCACTCCTACAACTTTTTCTAAAAATTAGCACTTTTTTGAAAAAAAAAAAATACAAGCATTTGCAACCAAATCAACTAGAAATTTTTCATAAAGTACTATTATCGTTTGCCAAGAAAATTCAAGTAGCAATTTTTCCAATCCAATAAACCAATCTGGGGAAACTATTGGCGGAGAACAAAATGTAGGCCATTCAGAAATTGAGAAACGACAATTTTTCTCATTTTGCTCTTTGTTTTGCACCTATATGTAAGGGTATGAAAATGACCGGGCAACTTCAATGTCCAACCCACAGGTCAAACAAAGACAACATTAGTACAACATTGACTCCCAAACTTTGTATTCATGCATACAATTTAAAATGATACTATGAATGTATATAATTGGTAGACATAAGTCTTCAGTCGAAAAAACCAATCAAAAACTAGTTTTGATAATTACAAATTTCACACGCCACACCAGAGTCAAATTTGCCCACCTTACTATTCTTTGGCCTATACAACTAAAAAATCCTGCTAAAAAAATTAAGACAAACCGTAAAAAAATTAGGACAAACCAAACACAAATATGATATATTTATTATTCATCAATGTAGGATGTTTGTCTAAACTTCTGTCAGAGTGATCTCTTCCATGTGGGGCGCAGCCTAAAAAAATGAAAGAATGCAAAATCACAAGCAGTCACTGTACTAGTTTTAAAAGGTAAAATAACAGATGTCAAATTTGGCTCAGAATTGCTCCAAGAAATCAAAATTTTCTGAAGCTACAAGAGGAACAAAAAATTGCATTGATGTCAGATGAAAAAATCATTTACCATGTTCTCCTTGTCTTCTTGAAGAGCTTCCTCTTGTGGAGAGTTGAGAGGACCTGCAACTGTAATGGAGCGTCCAAAATATAAATATCATGAGCTAAATTAAAGAGTAAATATTGCTTCAAAACATTACTTGAGCCACCTTCTCCACGTGCAGATTTCTTCCCTTGCTTCTTTATCTTTTCCTTATACTGGGCTGATTCTTGCTTTATTGGTTTATGCGGTTTCTTTTGGATACTGCAGCCCCTCACTTCAGAACCAGACTTTGAGCTTGCAGCATTCCTTGCTGATCTTCTGGTCTTCTTCACAGAATCATTCGTCTGAGTAATTTCGCCATTTACTTTTTTGACTTGGTGAATTTCATCATCATCTATGCCCAATGACTTTGCCTTCGGCTTTTCAGCATCCGTTATAGAAGAAGAGGAGCTATTAACATCATCATCAGATAACTGATTGCCTTCAGCAGGCACCTGAGAAAGACCAGGAACTTGAGAACAGGTACCAGAGAGCTGTGACTGCTCAAAATTTTCCAAAATCTTATAGCCCTCAAGCAGTTCTTTCACGGATTCTCCAAGTTCAGAAAGGTTGTAACGACACACATATGAATTTAGCTCGTCACTTATCCGCTGTATAGGCTGCACATAATTTGAAATCAGTAGTGAGCATAGCTACAGGTCGATGTTCCTCTATAACAATTCCACAATTCATTATCAAGTGTCATAACATGTATACAAATAAAAAGTTTAATTGCTGCCCTTGGTACTTGAGAATTTGCCCAGAGGAGGCAAAATTAATGCTAGCAGAGGTCTCAGCTACTGATTAAAAGCAAAATTCATATATATTCATTTTAAACAAACAAAAATGATGGCACCCTGAACTTTCTGAAGCTTAGTGTATTTATGCGAGGTGCAGAAATTAATATCTTCCTCGGAATATGAAATTATTGGCTAGCATATTTTTCCCATACCTCACATCCAGCCTCCAAAGCAAGCTTAAAGAAACCAAGCGAGATTGAGTGTTTAGCGGCAGATTCAGAGAGCTTAATCTGGGACAGCCAATAAGATGCTGATGACAGGACGCTGAATTTTTTCCGGTTAGATGACTTTGAAATATCAGAAAGAGGTGTATCACTTTTTCCATGGTTGACAGCAGATCTCTTTGCTCTAGCTTCAGAAATTGGAGTGATATTGCCAATAGATTTTGGAGCAGGGCTGGCATTTGACTTGGATGGAACAGAGAGTCGTCTTGGAGGCTTGGCAGACTTCTCCTTGCCAGAGAGATCAAGAACACCCACACTTTTAGCCACACTAGATGCAATCCTTCCCCTGAACAAAAGCATAAAGAAAAAACTAATTGTGAACTCTTCATTAACAAGTAAAACACAGTCTGCACCTGGAAAAGAGAAACATATGCATCCAACATGAGTTTTGTATAAAACGTTGAGTCAGTCATGTCCGGATAAGAAACATGAAATTAGGTGGAAAAGAACAGTTTTAGTTTTCAAACTTCCCTTACTTGAATCCTTTGAGGGTAATTATAGAAAGATAACTTTCTCATCTTCCATTTTTGTTTTTAAATCAAATTTGTGATGACCAATTACGGACTTGTTATTTCCTACATAATATGGAATTGTGTGAGATTGTGCTTAAATTTGTTATTTTGTTCGTCAGAAGTTATGTCATTTGCACATTATACAAGTTATGCATCAGAACAGGGATGGCACAATTTTTCATTCACTAGGGTGTTAAATGAATTGGCAGAAAGCAGTTTAGTGGAAAAAACATGCTAGAATCATGATAAACCTACCTGATTTCAGAAGTATTTCATGCAGTTCAAAAGTCATAAAAGAAATGACAATACAAAACAATCCATAGAGTGGAACATTTGTAAAAACATATCAAAGAGAGTGTTCCTGGCACATAAATTTTCATATACAAGAGTAGTCAATCAATACAGAACATCTACAAACAGAAAAAATATATATAAATATATTTTTCCTTGGTTTGTGGATAATCAGATTCCTTAGTTCAAAATCAATCAGAGAAACCGCAAGTGATTAAATCATAACAAATGAATAAGACCTATTTCCATTTAAAAATCTTAAAATATCCATACTCCATTAATCCAACTACGCAAAACACACACACACACACACACACACACACACACACACACACACACACACACACACACACACAAGCACGTATGCAGACCTTTCAGGGGCAGAAGAGTTTGAGGAATCAGCGAGCGGTGCCTTCTCATCCTTCGATTTCATTGCTGATCGAAGAGGATACCGAAGAAGCCTTGCTGCTGACTTGCCTGCATTCACTGCAAAAAAAAAAAAATAGTAAAAAAAGAATAAAAAGTCGAAAAATCAAAATCACGCACTAACATCAACACACAAGGTTTTCAAAGCAGTACCAGAGACAGAGGATTGATCTTTAGCCGCAGAATCCTCCATTGCAACAGACATTTTTCTCTGAATTTTTCAGCGTAGAGAGAAACTGAAAGACAGAAAAGGATAAGTTGAGAGAAAAAAGGGCTTGAATTTTGGAGTATATATATATAAGAGGAATTTTGAGAAGTGCGAATGGGCGGGAAAAAAACAGGGCTTACTCAAAAATTAAAAAAAAAGATTGAGGATTATTCTCTTTGTGGGGGGCAGCCACTGGCCCATTTGACGCTCGCACTTTCAAATTTCAAATTTCAAATGTTACCGATTTTGTATTCTGTTCATAACAAAAAAATAGAAAATAATTGTTCCCAAATTCCAACTCATTGTAATTTAATAGGTCTTATCCAAAAGAAAAGAAAATCATATAAAAATGAAAAATAATTTTTTTTTTTCCAAATATCTACATAAATGTGAGGTCGTTGCTAGTATTATGTATAAACTACTCTACTTTTATGAAACTTCTATAAATTGCATGTTATATTCAGTAGCAAATCGAAAATAATGTTGCAAAAAAAAACTTTATTAAGTATGTCATACATGGGGTAGTAAATATAATTTGAGATAAATATATAGTAAATTGTTTATTTTGTTTCTACATTCAAGTAAAGCTTTGTTTGGTAAACTTGGGTGATTGGGTTTTATCCATAGAACAATCCAAACCAATCCACAAAAATCAACTATTTGGTTCACTTGAAGCACCCAGGATAAAAGTCTTAGCCCAGAGATTTTTTTTTTATTTTTTTTTTTGTGGTCAAAGTCACTTGTGCCTGGATAAGGTTAGGCGCAGAACCATACCCTTTCTATAAATAAATAAAAAAATTACAAGCTCTCGTCATAAGTGATAAAATTAATAGTGTTTGGGGTAAAGTCATATACCCAATTGTCAATTCAAGTGTATATATTGTGAACATCACGTAGCAGGTTTTCCCGGTAAGTATTTTTGAGGGTGGGCATTCATTCCAAAACTTATTCGGTGCGTAAGCCTCAAATACTTAAATAAAAAAATATATATTTATATATATATATATATATATATATATATATATATATATATTACAAGTCAAATGTAGAAAATAAAGTAAAGAGTAGTTAGTCTCTTACGTCTAATTTGTATAATAGAAGAGCATAACATTCTGCATAAGTGTTAGTGACCTTTCCAATGAATGAGGAAAAAGCAAAGATCCAGCATTATACCTTGCTATACCCTCAGCCCCTACAAGCCATGGGTTCCCTTTCGCTGCACCATCACAATTTAATTTGATCCATTCCTTTGTCGGTTGCTGCCAGTAAACAACTTCGATGTGCTTGGCTTTCTTAGCATGAACAGAGTAAGCCCAAGCACCTGCCAACTCCAAGTCCCGTTTCCATAATGATGATCCCAACAGCTCTTGTGAATTAGCAATTTTTAAGAAGCTGAAAAAACTTTATTATAATCTTTGGATGGCTAAAAGGCATACGCCTATGCTTACAATCATTCCTTGTCACCCAAAGGTACAATCTTTTGAACGTGAGTGGCTTTTCAGACCATCAAAGCTTTCAAAAGCATGTTTCTACCATGTTTGATGCCTCCAAAAACTTCAAAAATACCTCAATATTCACACACTTCTTTAACACCATGTCCCTATCTCAGCCACTTCTAAATATCATCAACTCCCTTGTTATTCTCTCTCTCTTATCTCAATCAATACATCTACTCAAATTGCATATTACCATCAACAGATTCTCTCAATTTAAGCAAAATGTCTATGCGGTACAATCACTCATGGACTCCTTTTGCACAAGGACTCATCGTTGTCCTTTCATGCCTTCTCCAATGCCAATTACGCCAATAATATTGATGATCAGACGCCCACCAGCACTTAAGTTGTTTTACTTGGCTCCAATGCCATCTCATGGAGCTCCACAAAGCAGAGATCTATGGCTCGGTTCTCTACTATTGCTTCCTTTGCAGCCAAACTTGCATGGATTCAGTCTATTATGCAAGAACATGGTTTTCCCATCACAACGACACCAATGGTATTATGTGACAATTTCAGCACAACCTACTTCTGTGCCAATCCTAATTTTTACTCCCGTATGAAGCATTTCGCGCTTGACTTTCACTTCGTTCGTGACAACAAGTCTCTTCCAACGATCAACTCATTGATGCTATAACCAAGCCTCTGTTTCGTCAACACAATTACATGATTTACGGCTCAAGAGTGGCGTTCTCTCTGAAAATTCCATCTTGCAGGGGGGGGGTGTTATTATAAGAAAAGTCACACCTAGTCAATCATGTGAATTACGGAATTATTGAATGTAAATACTTGATTGTGTACATTATTCTGAGAATCCTTTGTATTTAGGAATCTTGTTACGTGTATATATTGCAATCACCCTCATCAATGATAATCTGCAAGTTATATTCACACAATTTCTGTTTCTCTTCTCAAACTCTTTACAAAATTGGGAGTTCTTATGGTCCGCTAAAGTGCCTAACAAAGTTAAGATGTTCGGATGGCGTGCTTGTGAGGAGGCGCTCCCTACAACGACCAATGTGTTGGAACGGCAAGTTGAAGTTATTAACAAATGCCCTTTATGCCAACATAGTCCCAACATCTATTCTTGGAATGTCCCTATGCTTGTCATGGGGTTGTCCTAGTTGCTAAAGAGTTATTTCGGGATGGATAGAAAACTTAGAACAATGGATGTGGTCTGTATATAATATAACCTAGAGAGATCAGAGTTTGGTATCTTCCTCATTTTGTGTTTGGCCATTTGTGGGAACACTGAAACAAAGTCCTAATGGAGCAGCCATAGAGTCACCTGCATAAAACTCTAGAGTTTGCCAGAGCTTATCATGTTGCCTTTAAACACTTTGTTGATCCTGTTGTGGCAGAGGAGGCTCTAGCAGCAAAAGAGTGGCAACGATGTGTGGCTGGGGCAGAATTGTTATTGAAAGAGATTGTCAGGCATTCGAAAGATTAACACTAGGGAACCTGATCTTTCTAGTGTTGGGCACATTCTTTGTGAAATAAAAGATTTGAACAGTCGATAAATTATATTTCTTGAATAAACACTTGATCGTGAATTATATCACTTGGCTTATATCCTAGAAGTGATATACATAATGAAACATATAGAGAATCCAAAATGGTTGAAGAGTTCCAGTTTAGTTATGTGCAGTGAACAGGGAAGTCTGTAGCTCATTGCCTTGTTTATACAGAACATAGTTGTTTAGCTCCTCCTATTATTGATATTGTAGGTAAAGACATGTTATGAGTTTTAAGTAATGGAAATTATATACCCTTTTAAAAAAAATAAAAAATAGAAGGCCTTCCTTTTTTTTTTTTCTTTTTTTTTTTTTTTTCCCTTCCTACAAAAGGATAAAGGATCATGTATCACAGGCCCAATAAATTGGATACTGATGTGGTGATTTTCTCATTGGCAAGAATATGATGATCAACTCTTTTCAATCCAATTGAATTGTAGATTTTCGCTTGCGATACGAACAAATAGAAAAGACGTCAGGTAGGCTCGACGAAAATCCTTCAATTCTTAAGTCAAAACTCGAGCAAGAAAATATTTAGAGAGAGTCAAAAGTATAAATAATAAATTAACTGAAGGTAATAGAAAATGAATAAGGATGGATATCTATAAGTACCACTCATGGACAAGGTCCCTTCTGCTCTTGGATCTATTAGAAGTCCATTTGCCTATTGGCCCCTTATAAATATTACTGAGTCTATCAGGCAAGAAGCATAAATTGGATGTTGAAAATCAATTAAATCACGAAACTCAATTGAAGTTGTCTTAGTCATTTGAGTGATGAAATTAAAATATTTTTTTATTTTTCATCTTGCAATATATCATATTATATATAAGCTTTTTTCTTTGATTACCCATTCTAAATTTGAATTTTAAGAGTAACTGTGACAAATAGAAGATCATTAGTACTAACATTCTACACGGTTAACAGAAATCCCATTTGATAGTTCATAGGCCATTCTAAATTGATCAAACATGCCACAGTCTGTTCTTTTTATGCAGGTTTCAACCTGACCCGATCTTCAGGTCGAACACGCACAAACCATTGATGCCTCTGACATCCGTTAATGAGGCTAACATACATTTATGTTTGTCTAAAAACTTAAACTTCATATCTTAGACGAGATTCTGACTAAAAACTCGATCTCGGAAGTAGGTGAAACTGATCTCCCAAATCACCATCAAAGTTTTATCTCTATAGAAAATTAATGAGATTTTAATGCTCTTTACAAAATTCAGAGTGACGTTTTATAGTACATTACCATGGAAAAGATGGGTCAATTTTAGTTATAGCCAACAGTCAGCAGCTTTCCTGCCATCTTTTTCGTGCCCTGTTCTTGCAATGCGCATGCTCTATGTCTAAACAATGATGGTAACAGCATGGCCATATTTAAATTTCAAATTTTTTTTCATGATAACAAACTTCATTAAATTTTTAAATTTTAATATAAAAGTTAAGTGATACGACATAAATATAGAATGAGTCAAATTCTTGAAGACGCTTGTTTATGTGTACATATATGTGACTGTGGATTTAAAATATATGTGTATGTATTTGATGATGGAAGAGGTTGAATCAAAGATAAAAATAAAAAATAAAATTTGGGCTGCTTGAGCTCCTTATTCTCGGCAAATATCGTGGGATATGGTGCGATATTATAAGAACTCATCAAGAATATACGGATAAAATACGATATTTTTATATAATGTTAAAATTCTATATATATCTTTACATAAATCATAAAGTGATACAATCTTTCGAATTTTATAAATACAGTGATTTATTTCTGAATTTTATTCTTATTTAATAAGATTACATTATATAAGTTTATTTTTTTATTTTTTCCATACATATATATATATATATATATATATATATAATTTTATTAGATAATATAATTTTTATTGACAATTCTCATATATAAATACGTTTTATATAAAAATTAAATTTCTTTTGTGTTGATATATTCTCGAATTAGGCGTGAATTTATAGACAAATTTTGTTATGTAAATCAGATTTTATCGAATTTTACCAAACTATCTTGAATAATACCCAAATTATGAATTTTACAAGCTGACGAATTAATCTCAATCCTAAACTTATTATTATGGAGTAATTAATGACTAGAAATTTAGTAATTGGATAATAGGAAATGACTAATGAGAACTCTGAGATAACAAATGCAGAGGGTTTTTATATTTGTGTGCAAGTTGGTAGGATTTGATTGGTTGATAATCATTAGCTAGTTTTAGAAATTATGCAATTGATTTCTAAGAATATGGACTTCTAATTAATTATATTATCAACCCACATTTATTAGTGTTGAAATGCAAAATGCTGCTGTCTATGTCCTCAAGGCTGAAAAGACTGAAATACCCCTTGGATATTAATGTAGTATTATCATTAGTCATATTTCATCAGTGTCATTAACCCCAAATTTAATACCGAATTAAAAAAAAGACTAGCAAAATGAGAAAATATCTGAAAATTCATCTTATTACATTAAATCCTCATAAAGACTCTAGAAACAAATTACTGGAAAATTGCGGTTAAGAAAAGGAAATATTAAAAATTAAAAGGAAAAAAAAAAAAAAAAAAAACATAAGTCTACTGCGTAAGCAAGCTTCTGATAAGAGCTGCTTGAGTGGTGTCTGTGGTTTCCAACAACTCAGACAGCCTCTCACTTAAGTCATCCACCTCTCTGTGCAAGCTTCTAATGTAGTTGCATGTCTCCTGCAACACTTTGGCTGCTGACCTCTGCAAATTTTTAAAAAATGTATGAATTTAGCAGTTAAAAAACTAGTTGTATTAATGTCCAGTATTTGATAAACAAGTTCCAATTTCTAGAAATTTCTTCGCCTTTTTAGTTTCTTAATTTCATTTTATATTTTGATGGAACTAAAATTACGTAAAATAAGTATACCTGTGGAGAATGTTTTGCTAACTTCATTTTTTTGAAAAATATTTATTTATGAATGTTTTTGTACACATATTAATTGTGCGGTTCTTGAACTACTACACTGAACAATACATTAAATATATGGATGATTGGAAACTACGTTAAATGTATGGATGATGAAAGCGTGTTGTGGAATGAGACACTTCTCCATCTTAAAAGTATTTGATAACAATAAATCGGGCACAATATGTATTATATATTGAGTTTCTGCTAAAATTATTTTAAGAAATTAAAAAACACACACATGAGGGGTAGGGGTGGGGGTGGGGTGGGGATTGGGGAGGGTACTTGTACTGAATTCATGGTTATGATAAAGATTTAAGGGAATCTTAAGTTTTATATTAGGATCACACAATTCCAAGGTCATGTTCAAAACCCTGAAAACTTCAAAACATTGGGGGTTGTGATAATTTATAGAATTAAATTAAAATATGGGGGCATATAAAAAATTAACAAAAAATATGCTTACACTTGGTTAATTATATATTACATTAATGAGAATCTTTCTTTTGGTTTCATAGGCTATAGTTCCATGAAATCTACAATGTATTCAGTGAAATTTGGTCGGTCCTGACACAGTTAAGTGCTCAGAAGTAGATAAACGTATTTGTGAATAAATAAATTTTGAATCTTTTATTATAATTTATATCTTATCATACATTGCATTTGTAAGTATTTATTGAAAAAATATTTTATACATTTTATATTTGTATATAATGTGAAATAGAAAATGAAATGAGGATGTGAACTTACCATACAAACAAGAATTTAAATTAAAGAGGGCTCACAGGGACAAATCTAAAACTAAAATGTACCTTGTCTGAGCGCCTATTTTGCATCTCAGGAAGAAGCTGCTGCAACTTGGAAACGAGTTCGTTGATTTGATCATCGGTGATTCTTGAAGATCCCGAGTGCCTTGATCGTGATCTCCGGCTAGACATTTTCTATAATTATGTAAAGAATTACTTGAAAAGATACAAACTCTAGCTAGAAGATGAGGGTCTATACTATGTTGCAAGAATTGATGTGCAGCAAAGTGAAGATAGAGAGAAAGGGATATAAAGGGTTCCAAGGAAGAGTTATAGAGACTGTGGAAGTGGAGTTTGAAAAGGAGAAGAGGAGAGGGAAAAAACACAGTACTAGGTTTCTAGTGTAGTAGAAAGAAACAGTGTTGTCTTGGAGTAAGGAAGACTACTGCATGAGAGTGTGCCAGGCATGGGCTTTAAATAGGGTTTTATTTTTGTGGTGGGGTGGGAGGTTTGGGGGTGGGGGGTGGGGTTGTGGGGGTTGAGTTAATCAAATTGCAATTTCTAGAGATATGCCAAACTGTTGCCCTTTGTGTTTTCACAAGTGGGGTTTAATTGTGTTTCTTTGTTAGTTGGACTTAAGACTATACACTATTTTAAATTCACAAACCTACACATAATATTGAGGAAAATTCTTGTACATATCAGTGGGTGTGAGAGCGTTATTGAGGAAAATTCTTGTACATATCAGTGGGTGTGAGAGTGTTATTGAGGAAAATTCTTGTACATATCAGTGGGTGTGAGATTGTCCAACTATATACATATCCATACAAGTTATTTTGGCTAAAAATTGCATTTTTTCAAGAGAATGAGCTATTTGAGTTATTTATATATAGGGATGACAATATATTCGGATCAAATTCAAATCCATCCCACACATAATTGGTATTAAAACTCCATGTGAGTTTTAAATTTTAATTTTCAGATCTGAACTGATATGTAACGAATCGTACCTGACTCATTAAAATATGACATATAATTTTTTATTATTTATTATGTATATATTTATGTGATATATTTTATTATAAAAAGATATGTGTATATTATTTATATACTTACATGTAAAACATAGATACAATACTTTTATAAATTAAAATAATAATGAAAAATTAACAAATAGTTTATGCTTTAAATATATATAAAAAAGTAACAAATATATTTGATTTTTTTCAATTTTTTATAAAATAAAAGATACACGTATAAATGTGTAAATTATTAGTTCTTTGTTAATAGTATTTTTTTATATTTTAAATATGATGGTATTATTTTAAAAAATGTATATATTTTTAAAATTATAAAATAAATTTAATGAGTTTAATAAATCCAACTTGACATGTCTTGGGTTTGGAGTGGAGCAAATCCCGAATCTATAGAAACTTTGATGGGTCAAGTTTTGGGTTTTGACAAACCTGATCAATTATCATCGATATCCACATATTTCATATAAAATAGCATGAAACCATTTTCTTAGGATAAAAAAAAAACAAAATCAAAAAAATCCCAAAATAGATCCTCAATCCCATAAATAATTTTACTTCTTTGTTTGGTAATTGAATATTAAAAACATTTTTTTCACTTTAAATAATATAATAGTGTCTTGTGTTTTATTCTTTAATCATTTTTATTTTGTCACCAAAATCCAAGATCCGAACATAAGGTAATAATGGAATTTCTGGTCAAAATACTCATGCAATATAACATGTATTTTCCTCAAAAGGAAAGCACAACAATTGACACGTAGAGCTGCAGCAAGCGTTGGACCGACCGACCTTGTTACAGAACAACAAAAGATTTTTCTAACTTGGGTATATATTGTTTGCAATTGTACTATTATATATATTACTGCAGTGAGGTCACTGATGAGCAGTTTTGGTGGAACTGAATCCATACCTTATCTCTTGATGACAGACAATTTTCTTTGGCAGATCAAGTTGAATGGATTATTCCCATTGTTGTTATGTAAGGATAGTAATTCAAAATTACCTAGGACTGTAAATGAGTTAAGTCGAGTTCTAAATAATTATTTGAATAGTTATATGATTTACGTGAATTTCTTAAACTCGCATACGTATAATTTGTGACACTATTACACAATTAATTCTTGAAATGCTACACAATCAACCAAGTATGATACTAAGTAAGTGTCACATGAGATTTACACAATTAATTGTTAAAGTGCCACACAATTCGGTTAGCCGAATTTTTAAAAAATAAATAAATAAAATGAAAAGTAAATAATAAAATTATAAAATATAATTTTTTATATATTATTTTTAATTTGGGTGAGAAAAACATAAAAAATAGTATGAAAACAAATAACAAAATATAAAAACTTAATTTTTAAAATAAAAATAATACAAAATATAATATATAAATAATTTATATAAATATATAAATAGTAATTTGGTTTTTAGTTTGGTTCGGTTAATCAAAAATTTAAAAAAAATCAAAAATTGATTAAAATCGAAATTTTGATTTCGATTTGATTTTACTAGTTAATCGAACCATGTGCACCCTATAAGTGTGACACTAATAGTATGTCAGAAGATTTGTTGAAACTTGGCAATAATCACCCATTAACTAGGATTGGTTATTTGAGATTCGGCTGCCCATTTGGTGATATTTTTTATGAAAACTGATCAATAGGAAGAGACTAAAAGGAATCTCATGAACTAAATAAGTTTTAATTATCCTGCATATCAACATATTTTTAATTATAATCCCACCTGGAATTATTAACATGGAGTATATTTTAATTGGATTCATCACTTAAAAATACTATAGTCTGATATCTAAGTTGTCATATTAACATGGTGTGATGCTACTGTACTATTTATGATAATTTTATTCAAATATTGCTGAGGCTGATTTTTTTTTTTCCTAAGATACTATTTTATAATAATATATATATATATATAAATATTTTTTTTGGGTGCGAAATTAAATCTTGGAGATGCATAAACACGTGCATAGAAGGTATCCAATGGTTGGAGGTATGAGATTCCAATAATTGAAAGATGATTTGATCGTTCAAAAACCTATCATATTTAAGCCAGATTGGTCAAAATTACCTGATATGATTTGAATTGTATTCAAATCCCAATATCTGTATTGATTTTATAAGAAAGTTAATTAAATATATTTTTTAATTATTGGAATTTTCATTGATGCATTCTTCTTTTTCCTGGTTGAGAAACTGAGAAAGTAAATAAAAAAAAATAACAAAAAGATCAATTCTTACTGTTTTTAATCATGCCATTTATTTGAATGGATGTTGGCTCTTTGCAATCTTCTTTTTTTGAAAGTTACAAAAAAAACAAGAAAGGACCATACTTAACAAAAGGTAATTTCAAAAAATTAAAAAAAAAATTAAGAGAGAGGGAGAAAGAAAAAAAAAACAAATATTATAGAGGTTAATGTAGGAAAAATAACGGTACGATATTTTTTATAGTTTAAAAAGAGAAACTTGCATATCCTCTAGGAAAAAGGAAGAAATTCTTTCTACAATTATACCCATAATGGAAGCAAGAATTTCCAGGAACATTTAGAACATCTCGTTTCTGAATAGGATAGAATACTCATTTTTAAATAGTATAAAATTAATTTTTATTCATTTCATCTTCTTTTTTCGTATCAACTACACAATAAAGACAATCCCTCTACTTTTAAATTTATATAATATAAAGCATTATAAATACGAAAAAACTTTTGATTCACCATAACAACTCCTAATCTTTTTGTATCCACCATATTTCAACCTCATCGAATCAGTCGATAGACAAAAAAATGCGACAGTAGGAATAACATGTTATCACAATCAATCCACGACAAATCAAAGAAAAAAAACCACTTCATCAATTATAATGGGATACAATATATATTAATTAGTAGAATAAATAAACAAGTGAAATCCTTGGGTGGGGTGGGGTGGGTGGGGTGGGGATTAAATAAAAATTAGAGATTGCTCAGCGTGCATCCCGGGGCACATGACTTGGATCCAATGGACAGCCAGGACTCCATTCGAAGTCACGAGGAGCCCTAATTTCTTTATTTTCCTTACAAATCCAATGGACTTTGTTAAAAGAGGTTTTGACAGTCCAAGAAAGATATCTGCTAATCTTCTCAGCATATGCTATGTACTGATTACTCTTATATTTTATGTATAAGGACGTTTGGTTTGTTTGTTTTATGACAGTGATTATTTTATCCTAATTTTTTTTGTGTCTAAGCTCAGTATTAAGTTTTTTTTTTTTTTTTTGTATTTAAAGGTCGGTGAAGATGGTAGAAACCCTCGAAATACGAGCATAAACAAGAGTTTAACTGTCAATGTAAACGGTCGTTACCGACCACATGTAGATGGTGATTAATTTTACATGTTAGCTAATGTTGTGTAGCTCTAATTTAATTACCCTCAAAGATTGAAAATGAGATAATAATTCTAAAATATTATATAAAATTTCAATATACTTTTATAGAAGCCGCACTTAAGTGTCCATTTTGATTTTCTACTTTTGTTGTAAATTAATTACTAGATTTATATATATATTATATATATATATATGTATGTATGTATGTATGATGACCTATATATTTTTCAAGTTGCTAAAATAGAACCATTAATTAATTCTGGTATGATTTATTGTACGTACTTATGTTGGAATCCAAGGCACCTCATACCTCTCTCTCATGTGCATGCCTTTCTAAATTTTCATGTATACTAATATTATATTGCTGTATATTTTTTTACAATTAAAGTACATAAACTCAATAAAAAATAGTACAGGAAAATTGTGCAATGAGACTTCAGATATTAAAAGTAGAAGAGTTGAAATAAGAACTAGTGATGCATGTGGCGGACTTTAATTCAGCATCTTCTCTTCTCTTATTTCCAAGCATTAACAGTAGAAAAAAATGTTTCTTGTGCAATTTTTATATGGTTATTTTTTTTTCTTGATTTGTACAATAGTTTAATTCAGTATTAGTGTCAATCATTTATTTAACCAAGTGTTTTAATCTGTTTAAGCTTGAGAAAATATGAGTTCACAAGTTTCCAAATGTACATGTTAAGGGTCACTCTAGACTCTACTATTCAGTAATATAAAAATAAAATAAAAGAATAAATTATAAAAATTATTCCTAAAGTTTAATCTAATTAAAAAAAATTCAATTATCTTTTGAAATTACAAATACATAATTTAGGCATTACAAATACTCCCTTAAGATTTGTCTTGTTTTATAAATACTCCCAAATAGGTACAATATGTAAATTAAAAATAAATATTAAGGGGATATTTATAATTTACAAACTTAAATAGTACCTGTAAATAGTTCAAATCTCAAGGATAGTTTTCGTAATTCACCAAAAAATAAAGAAAAAAAAAAGAGATGAATTTTGTAATTGAGTTCATTTTTCTTCATTTTTTGCTTTTACATATATTCCCAGATGTGCACGCTCACTCTTTCTCACACACAAACACACACACACACACACACAAACACTACATATATATATTAATAGTATGATAATAATTTGAATAGTTTATTAGATTAATAATATTTGATCAAGTTTGAAGTAATTGTTATGTTGGATTTTGGCACCATAAGGATTGTGCTGTCCTCATTCTTTTTTATACATTTTTGCTCTCTTTTTCACAACTAATTCTTAATTTTTGTTTACTAATTTTACCACTAATAATTTGGTTATCGGTGAGGCTATTTTGTTTGGTGGAAAAACTTCTAGAGCTAAAAAGTTATATTGGAATAAACTAATTTAAATTTGAATCTTTAATATTTAATAAGTTGAAGTCAAGTATTAGAAACTATCTTTCTAACTTGTTTAGTTTCTATTTACCCCCAAAGCACTTAAAAATAAATGTTTAGTCGATAAAATTTGAATAATGTGATTGGCAATTCATTTCATCTCAAACTCAATTTTAAAACACTTATTATGTGATTAATCAGTTGTTTTAAAAAATAAATCAATCATGTTATAACATATTATGAATCGATCATCTTATGAATAATCTTAGTTTGACTAGACTGAACCAATAAGGGTGATTAGGGGTGCTTATTCTGTTAAAGTGAACTAAAATTTTGATTGTTCAAAATCTTAAATCGAATACGAGCTGAATTTATAATTGATTTTTTTTTCAATTTTTGATTTGATTTTCTATTAACCAATTTTTATAAAAAAAAATATAAAAAATAATATGGAATTAGAAATATATTTTTTTTTTTTATTTTTATGGGTGAGAATTTTTTTTAAAAAAAAGTATAAAATAAATAGCAAGTATAAAAATATTATACAAAAATCATATATATAAATATATAAAAATAAAAATTCAGTTTGCGGTTCAATTTGATTAACTAAAATCAAAATCAAAATCGAACTGAATATAGAAAATTTGGAAAATAAAAAATAAAAAATCAAACTTAAACCAAAATTACAGTTTCAATTCGATTTGGCCAATTAATCGAACAACCACATTAATAGAGTCACGATTGTAATTGTGAGTTACTTTTTTAGACCATCACTCATCCTATTGATCCCAATGTAAAACCATGAACAAACCTCAAGTGCCACTTTTTTAGCAATGAAATTAATTCTCCACTACCCCCTTAATCAAGTTGCAATTAAATTTCACTTATAGTGCAAGTTGATATAGTTTGGTTTTCTGACACTCTAAGAGAGGATTGGTGGCTGCAAATCTAGTACACAGGCTTTGCAGAATTTAAAACCATCAATTGGGAACTGCCTCATACGTGGAAACATTCACCTCATTCATCCTTAACCAAGACCATCTTGCCTATATGACATATTCAACAGCTAGCACAAAGCCAATATTCTTGTGAATATCTTGCAAGTGGAGGTAAAAAAAATATGAATTGGGATCTAGGGTTTTGTTTTAAAGAGATTAAAGAAACTTAGGTATTAGGATTGTGGCTCTAGGAGTTCAAGAATGTCTAGGTGATGCGATGATATTGGTTGTCTACAAGTTTCTTACTTGCTTTGAAGGGGTAACTTGTATTTTGTTTTCTTATGCTATTTTATTAGGGATGGTAATTGGGCCCTTTCCATTTTTTTTAGTATAAATAGAAAACACCCTAATGGATTGATTATACCACTAGGAGAAGGCTACATAGTAGAAAGTACATTTATAACGATTGTTTATTAAAAATACAGAACTTTGCGGATTTAATCTTGAACTCATAATTAACCCTTTATTCCTATCGAGTTCATATTTGGTTAAAATGAAATTTTGAGATGGGTACAAATTTTAATTTTATAAACCAACTTGATTCAAAGTGGGTATAGATCTTAGCGGACCCATCCTATATTGTCATTATTTTTAATATAAAGTATATTTTGTAACTACTTAATCAATAATTTAACCTTTTTAATATCTAAATTTGGTGACCATTACAACATCATTAGATCAATTCAAAAATTATTATAAAATTATTTCTAGAACTCAACTTCAATTCATAAATATTATAATTAATTTTTATACGGTCAAATACAAATATGCATTATGAATAAATTATATTAAAATTGAACAAACTACATGTAGACAAATTATATAAAATATTTCAAAATAGTTGGATACATAATTTAATTATGTTCATTTTCTATAAATTAATATTATTATCACCTCTAATAATTATAAAAAAGAAAAAATATACAAAAATTACACTTTATCACTGGTACCAAATCAAAAATGTCAAAACTCAATAGTCATACGTAAAGAAAAGTAATTATATAAGGCTAAAAAAACTCAAACTTTATTTTTAGAGGATTGACAGATCTATACAGGTTGGACCCATTGAATTTTGGTCCAGGACAAGGTGAGGTGGTTTCGAGTCCAATTTTATTTTGGCGGGGCAAATCATGAGTTTGGGCAAATCCATCCCAAACTCGACCGTTGTTATACATATATTTTATATTGTGTTAAAAATGTATTTATGTTTGCGCTAAACGAAGCTAGTGATGGCATAGTGGAAGCAATTTAGAATCCGAGATTTGATTTATTAGGAATATCCGGAAAATCACACCAACAGGATGACGACAAAAATAATACCGATAGAATATAAAATTGCACAGAGAGTTTTATGTGGTTCGACAAATTCGCCTACGTCCACGAGAGTTCTAGTTTTTCACTAATAGAGAATTTTTTGGTACAAGAAAAATACACCATTGAGTTTTATGCCCAAACTCAAGAACAAAAAACTTTTATACAACCACTCTAATAGTTACCAAAAAACACTCGTTCAATCCCTTTGTATTGCCCAAGAGAAAAAAACCCTAAGTATTTTTCCAAACCTATCACAATTTGACTTTCATAAATTGATCTCCCTAAATGTCTATACTTGCTCTCTATTTTTTCTCTCTATCTTGTATCCAAGTTATTTATCTTGAATTGTTATGTTTGCTTAGTGTGTTTTTTTGCAACTCCTTCTCAAGCCTTTTTATAGACAAGAGGATGAGATAATTATTTGGCACCTTACCAAATATTCAAAAATGGAGTTAGGAGGCTTTCATTTCACATCCCTCTATTTTTTACTCTTTTTTCTTTTTCTTTGTAGGTGGTGGACTCCAACAATTCTCCACTTCCACCACAAAACACTTTAGTCCGCAAACCAGGATACCAAAATACTATTGGCCTTCAATGGATTCATTGCACATGCCGAATCAGTAAGATCGTAACTCCATCTGATTTAAGTCGTCCAATGCACACGTGTAACCCAATCAACACCATTAGTTGACTATCGAGAGGGATGACCTCGATCCATCCTCTCGCCCAACACGATTTCCTTCACACCCGTCTATTCCCTAGAAGTCCTTTGGCGCTCCACTTCCAGTCATCCTTTGAGGTCACCAGACGATACAAATTTCTATATTTTTCTCCTATCATTAGAACCCTTCCGCACGTGTGAATTTCAATACTCCACCTCCAGCTGAATACTCACAGTCCCTGAAATCTAACTAGCTCAAGGAAATTAGATTCTTTCGTATTTTTAGGACATATGTCACACCACCCAAAGTACGATTCACTCCATCAACCATTTTGATTTTCACCACTCCAAATCCCATGATTCTACAAGTAGAACCATCATCCAAGGACAAAGTACCTGTCTTCTTCAATTGAAATGAATCAAAATAATCTTTTTTGGAGCAGACATGCATTACACACCTCGAATCTAAAATCCATCCATTTTGAGAAGAAGTATCCATATATGTGGAGACTGTGAGAATATCTCCATTGTATATCTCTGCTATTGTCAAATTACTGCTGCCACCTTCACCATCTCTGTTCTTCATTCTGTAAGGGCAATTTCTCTTGAAGTGACTATCATCTTGGCGTTCAAAGCAAACCTTGCCCTTTCCCCTGACTTTTGAACCTGACCTGTTGTTCACTGATCCACCACCAGATTTTCTCCCATTTCGGTTCATGCCCTGAGAAACCAAAGCAGGTTCTTGTCCCACCTCCTGGTTTGCCTTCTTTTGTTTTTCATGGAATAACAATGATGCTTTTACATACTCCAAGTCCAGTGTATTTTTTCTGTACAACAACGTCGTCACTAGACTATCATATGAATCTGGGAGTGAGGTAAGAAGTAAAAAGGTTTTATCTTTTTTCTAAATCTTCACATTAATTTTTCGCAGTTGATCCACCGGTCCATTAAACTGGTTCATGTGATCTATAAGACTCTAACCCTCTTGCATCTTCAGTCTATAGAATTGCCGCTTTAGAATCAACTTTGTAGATAATTTTTTCTCGAGATATAAGTTCTCTAATTTTGCCCACATCTTTGTGCCGAATCTTCAGAATCATCATCCACAATATTATTGATAATGTTATCCGCAATACAAAGCCGAATCGTGCTGACACAACGCGATTCCAAATCTTCCCACCGTGCATCTTTATACCTTTTGGTTTTCCCTCATTTCCCTTCAACGCCACTGCTAGGCCCTGTTGAATTAAGAGATCCTTCACCCTTCTTTGCCAAAGAGTAAAATTCCCTTTGCCATCAAATTGTTGCATCTTGAATGGATTTGCCATTGACACGCCGTCCATCCTAATAAATCAAATCTCAATATTAGTTTCAACCAAATGACTCTGATACCACTTGATGGGCATAGTGGAAGTAATTTAGAATCCAAAATTTGATTTATTAGGAATATCCGGAAAATCACACCAACAGGATGATGATAAAAATAATACCAACAAAATATAAAATTGCACATAGATTTTTACGTGGTTCGGCAAATTCGCCTACGTCCACGAGAGTTCCAGTTTTTCAGTAATAGAGAATTTTATGTTATAAGAAAAATACACCATTAAGTTTTATGTCCAAACTCAAAAATAAAAACTCTTGTACAACCACTCTAATAGTTACCAAAAAACGCTCTCACAATCCCTTTGTATTGCCCAAGAGAAAAAATCCTAAGTGTTTTCTCACACCTATCGCAATTTGACTTTCACAAATTGCTCTCCCTAAATATCTACATTTGCTTTCTATTTTTTTTTCTCAATCTTGTATCCAAGTTATTTCTTTTGAATTGTTGTGTTTGTTTGGTTTGTTTTTTTTGCAACTTCTCTTCAAGTCATTTTATAGGTAAGAGAAGAGGACAATTATTTGACAACTTGCTGAACATTTAAAAATGGGATTGAGAGGTTTTTATTTTACATCTCTCCATTTTTCCCTCTCTTTTTGTTTTCTTTGTAGGTGGTAGACTCCAACAGCTAGATGGGAGGACGAGTGGGGGCGTTGCCCTGCCGGTTCTCCTGATTTTATAATGGGGTGTTGTATATAAAGTTCTTTGTTGAATTTTCTAAACTCTTCAAACCTAAGATTTTGATTACGTCCCTGTATTGCATGGTTGAGCTTGGAAGTAAATAATAATAATAATAATAATAATATACTTCTACTTTTGAAGAAGACTTACACAAATAAAGCATATAGAAATTGAGCCACAAATTAACTTCTAGAATTTTAAGATTCTAATATTAATACATTAATTAGAATTCTCTTCCAACCACTAGAAATAAGTTTCCAAGGACAAAATCCATGTTTTCAGATTATTGTGAGTTGAACTCATTTATTACACAGTGTCAACGATTTAATGTATGAATTGTTTATGTCTAAGACAATGCTACCACAGAAATTGTGAATTTTAGAGCAATCTCTTTTATTTTTATAATCAAAAAAGAATTCAAATATTTTGATTAAAATAATGAAGTTCCCACTCCTATTTTTCCACCATAATTATTATTATTATTTTTTTAAATCTTCCTCTCATTATATCTCATGTGATTTATTTCATTTAGTACTGCTCATAATGTAATTCCTTTTCTTTTTTGTTGTTATATTCATCATGTTGAAAATCTGGATTCCTTGGAGGCGATGAAGAAATATAGACCAACTAATTTAGTAATTATATTTGTAAATATAAGTATGATTTATGTTCTTTTTCAGAAAATGCTATGACACCCAGTAGAGTATGAGGAAAATTCACTTTTGGTCGCATCTTAATAATTTTTAGTCCCATAAAAAAAATTGTCATCAAATTTAGTCCCAATCATAAAAAAATATTTTAAAATCATTAGAATTATAGTAAATTTGTAGTGCAAAATTGTCCTAATTATTCAGTTTTTATTTTTATTGGTAATAATAATAAAAACTATACCAAATAAATTTAAAATTGCTCTTTATAAAAAAAATGAGAAAATATACTAGATAAAGATGATAAAGTGGAAAAAATAAAAAAACAAATTTATATATGATTTTCTAAATTAAGTATATGTCTTGTAATTAAAGCTTTTTTCTTCTCTAACTGAGTATTAAGTTTTTAATTGGACAAAAACTACTATTCGATAAAAAATAGTTCAATTATATGATAGAATAATTAATCTGATTATTTTTCTTAGTGCGCCAATAAAAGTTAGTTAACTTTTTAAATAATTAATTATCTAATTAGTTAATTATTAGGTGGCTATTTAATTAATTGAAACTAATTAGTTATTTTGATTATTTAATTAGTTAAAAATAAATAGTTATCAATTATTTGATTGTTTTAGCTATTAAAAATAATAATTGCTCTATGAGTTTCTAATATGACTAAGTTTCATCGTATAATTATCTGTATTTTAAATATTAAAAAAAATACAAATAATATTTTCTACATTGATAGATTATTCTAGATTGTGTCCTTGGAGAATTGAAATGTAGGTACCAAAATTGAAATAGTCCAAATTTTATACAACCAAAAATGAAATTCCCGGGTATAATTCAGTTGGTTTAGACCGCAAAGTTATTTTTTGTTGGCAGTCGTATACGCGGGTTGGATTCCAATTGGTGATCGAACTCCGTTCCAAAGGGATGGTCGGGTCCCGCCGAACTAGGGTGAACCTGTTATGGGTACTAGTGTATAGGAATTCTTTGTGTATTGCTTGACAATTGATACACATCTCGCGATTTAACTCCTCTTTCGAACTCCAGGGATGGAGTGGAGGGGACGCTCGTAATAAAGCGTTATCCAAAAAAAAAAAAAAAATGATATTCGCTCACAAGAGTCTTGCAGGCCCACTAAACTTTTTCCAATACGTTTCTCATGGATCATTTCTGAAGCAAGCCCGAGACCAAACATTCCCTTCAAGTAATGGGATTGCTGGCCTGGTGTGAGGATGTCTTCTTTCTGGAAAATGGGATTCCGGGCTCAATGGATGTGGAAGTTATCTACCCTTGTCTTAAGGGGGTTTGATGCAAGTTGTCAGAGATTGTAATGTTGGAAAATTAATATTACAAAGAATTATGGGCAACAAAATAACTATTTGAATCCACGTACTTCCCGAATCAAGTTTGTTCGTAAATTTCATGTTCATCGAATCACGAGTATACGTTTATTTGTAGTGGTGGATGGCTACTAAAACTTTCACACTTTATGGTGATGCTCCAAAGAAATGTAGATAGAAAATATAGCAGAAATGCGTAGAGAAAAAATTTAGAAGAAAATAAGTTAATTATTTTTTTCAATTAAAAAATGACAATAAAATGAAAAAATAAAAAATAAATTTATATATGATCTTTTACATATATATTATAATTACTGGATTTTTTCTACATAATAAATTATTAATTTTTAATTGATTATATCATAGAATAATTAATCTGATTATTTAGTGCACTAATAAAAGTTAGTTATTTTTTTAAAATTATTATTACCTAATTAGTTAATTATTAGGTGGTTATTTAATTAATTTAAACTAATTAGTTATTTGTTAAAAATGAATAGATAAAAATTAATGTCTATTTCTACAATGTTCTATTTGATGACCCACATTAGAATTGAAAAATAAATCAAATTATTTAATACTCACTCGACATTGATAGACAAAACTCGTTTGCACTCGATTTATTAAGTATAACAAATCATGTTCGAAAAATTTTCTTCACCTGAAAAAAATTATAACTCCACTCGAATTTAACTCAATTAATAAAAATGTTATAGAATATGTATGAAAAGATCAAGCGACTCGTAATCAATATATGTTTGATTTAATTGAAACTCTTTCAAATTCAATTTAATTAATAATTAAATTAAATTCAAAAATAATTTTAAAATTAAATAAAAAAAATAAAAAATTTAACACTAACGTATTTGTTTTGGTTCGAATTGTTTGCACTTAGAGCCCATATAAAAGATGGATTAGAAAACAAAAGCTACTAGCTTTAATGAACATAAAACTATGTTGCTGCATGTGGCATATACCAAAGCTCATTAAATCCAAAACTAATTGTCCTTATCTTATCAAAAGTCACTAGTGTATGATAGTATTTTATTTATTAAATCCAAAATAATAGTCCTTATCTTATAAAAAGTCACATATATGTGATAATTATTTTATTTTTTAAAAGAAGAATATTGATTGATTTATTAATTTTAATTAGATGACTTGAATTCATAATTAACTAAATTGTCAGCGAAAAATACGTTCCAACATTCCGACGTTCCGTCTTCGTCTCATTTACGTAATATGGTAGTTATGTAGTGTACAAGTTTGAAATTGTAGGCATATAGAAGAGAAAATGTGAGGATTACCAAACTAGAAAGCTCGCCCCAAATTTAGGCGTCCAAATTTCTTGGTTGGTGAATAGAGCCAAGATCCAATTATTAGCTTGTTACTAAATACCATTAACATCCCAAAAAATCAGGCTTTCATACTGATGAAGGACTAGTATTTTTTTTGGTTTATATGTTCTTTTCGATCTAGACCAAAGTATAGTTTATGCTAATTGATCACTTGATTATTGTCAATTAAATCGTACTTAGAACTATTTGATTAAAATAGTTTTAAAATAATTGGATAAAATATTATAGTTTTAAAATTACTTAAAATAATTTTAAAATTTATAAAAAGTTAGATTTTTAAATAATTGGATAAAATAAGATAATGAAATAATAACAGTTCTGCAATTAATATGGTTAAAATTAAAAAAAATATTTAAATTTAATAAATAAGATTGGACATCGTTACTTTAAAAAATATTAAAATACTTATAAAATCCTATTTTATTATCTCCTAAATTTTTTACATATGTTGAGAAATTTATAAACTTGGCCAAACACCCTCTTACTCGATCGTTTAGATTGGGACCAAAAAGTTGAACTCTTTAATGGACTCTCTTTCAGCTTTCATGCACAGGTTCATACTTTAATTAGTCTCGTCCGATGCAGTATTTGAATAGACATATGAATGACTGAACTTTCGAGTCATGCTCAATTCCAAAAGCGCCAAAAACTTTGTAATTATGTAATTAGATTGATTTGACTGCTTATAGCAATAAACGCTGTTAGTTCAAGGTACTAGTTATGGTAATTTCAAGTACAAAAACTTTTACAACAATCCAAACACGACAACGTTGTAAATTCGATTGGCCCTCGTGTTAACCATGTTAGATTGCAACTCAGAGTCCTCACACCATGTTATGAGTTTGTTTTAGCCTATGCGAGGAAATTAAATAAAATAAATATGAAGTAAGTTTAATTTTTTTTTTTCTCAATTAGATCTTTTGACATGTTTAATCATTGATGTTTGTCATATCTTTGAATGCTCACTTTCGTAAACCCAATCACATACGGAAGGATTTTTAATCCAAATCAAATATTTTCTCAAATGTGATGTTTTATAAATCTTAATCACAATAACCTTCTTTCTCTTCACTTTTCTTTTTACGTTATTTTTTTTTTTATAGAGAGAGGAATTCTATTGTCAAAAAGACAGTCAGAAGTTTTTAGGAAAATTCCTTTACGTTGATTATGATTCAGAAAACCACTCCACAAAAAATCAGTTTATTTTTTTTTTTGAACCTTGTGGGTTGGGTCAGTTCTCATGACGATCCGTTATCTCATTTACTATTTCTTACACTATGTGTGGCGAATCTTGCTAGATTAATATTGTCGTGTGCACTGGTGATATTCAAATCTTTAAATTTGACGATAATAGCAAACTATTTAAGTAACATTAGATTGAAAGCAAATGGCATCAACTTATAAGGTTTTGGTAGACAAACTGAAACCTTAATGCACCTTATGTTTAGAATAATCTCAAGAGCAAATTGTCTGAACTCCAAAAATTCAGTTCCCAAACCAGAAATGGCAGGGAAAAGACAAGAAAACCTATTCCCAAACAGCCAAATGCTAAGGAAATGAGAAACAAGGTATCTTTCTGGTGGGATGTAAACATCTCTGTTAATAACCCTGATTGAGCAATCATGTGCAGACACGTCCCTCAGGGGATTTGTACAGTGGTTGGGAGTAAAAATGGAAAAAAAGAACTCATCAGACAATGGGATTTTCTAATTGCTTCTTTGGCTAAAGGGCCAAAAAATTGTGGGCCCAACTGTACTGTTGTGTTAGACAACTGGGCCACCACAAGGGCTCACATTGACATTAATTTGTGTGCAACTGCTTGTGTTCATGGCTTTTTCTAACTAACCCCCATCACACTTTGATTTCCTTTTTAAGAGCCTCATTTCTCTCCTTTCAGCTTCCCCCCACTCATTCTTGATGGTAATAGTGTTATACTAGTGTGTGTGTGTGTTTTCAGTTGAAGTAATGTCAAATAGGGGAGCAAGAGATTCAAGAATCAAAGAAGATGAGATTAATGATCTCATCTTGAAGCTGCAAGAATTGTTGCCAGATTCCAGTTCAAGGTGTAATAAAAGGGTAAGTTTTACTATTCTTGTTGCCTTGCTACAGTTCCAAATTTTTTGACTGCAGTGTGTGTTCTTGATCAAGAGAAAGTAGTGCAGCCCCTCTAGCTCAATGAATCCATTTTGGCCATAAAATGCACAACACAAGGACATTGATGTGGGAGAAGGATGAAAGATTATTGTCTGTATTATGCTTAAACCAATTTCAAAATTTTAGGAAAAGACACATGGAGATTGGTACAATGAATAAGAGAATTTTTATGTCTATTCATCTTGTTAGATGCTACACCTGATGTACTGTGCAATGGAATACTTGGCATTGCACCATCTAGACTCTTGAATAAAAAAGATAAATGAGGACTTCTGTAAAAGCAAGACAAAATTTTAGCAATCATTGTCCCATTTCAAAGACTAGCTAGTAATTGTTTATAGCAGAAAAAGTTGTATCTAAGATGACTTTTACTTGCTAACAGGATTTTTCACACACACTATGCATGCATGGTGCTAGGAAGTCAGCATACATGTGAAAATTTTCTATTGCTGATCTCTTCTTTTTTTTTTTTGGTGTATGGTATGGCATAGCTAGGTATCAGCATCAAAGATTTTGAAGGAGACATGCAATTACCTCAAGAAACTGCATAAAGAGGTGGATGATCTAAGTGAGAGACTATCTCAACTTCTGGCTTCTGGAGTCATCACTAATATTGATGCAGATACTATTAGGACACTTCTACAACAGTAAACCACACCCCCCCCCCCCACCCCCCCAAAAAAAAGAAATGGATTGTTATATGGATTAGAGTTAGCAACATGTTTTTGAAGGTTTGATTATAATTTGTTGTATTTTCCCGGGCTCACTTGACACTTTTTATATGGTGCCAGTTAGGTGGACTCAGTGGAATTAATGCTTGTATGTTTATGTAGTTGTTGATATTGGACCATATGTGGTACATGTTTCTATTTGGTTCATTTTCTTTCTTTTCAATCCTACTGTTGATGGACATGCTGCTGGTATTTCTCTAACAAAATAATGATTCTTGGGTCCAACATAAAGCTTGAGAGATATACATGTAGCTGACCAAAGTATTTTGTCTTGGATTTTCTTGTCACAAGTAATCACCTAATAATTAGAAATAAAGATCAAGGGGGGGAGGGACCCTAGTCACTAATTAAGTATATAATGAAATTTAAATCAACCGTTCAATGCCTGCCCCACACAGTTCTTCTGAATTTCGAATAACATTCAAGATCCTCTGTTGCCTTCAATTATCTAATAAATCATTTAATGAAAATAGATTATCTTTTTGTTTATTTTAAAACTTTCATAAACCCTTCGCGAACCAAACATGAGTCATTCGATTCATTTGCCTCTTAGGCTCAATTATTTAGGGTAAATTCTCATAGTTATTTTTCTTTTTTTTTTTTTTTAAATGTAATATTCTTTTTTTTTTTAATAAATGAGTTTGAGTATAACTTATTCTTAAAAAAATAATATATCCACATTTATACACAATAGATGCCCTACAAGAGGGTGTTTATTCACATATATATACACAATAACAACCCAACAAACTGACAGTATTGAAAAAGTACAATTTTTAACTCCCGACAATCAGAGAATGTCAAATCCATATACATACACAATAATAACCTAGCATATTGATGATGTACGACAAATATAACTTCTAATTCTCGCCCTCACGATTAGCGTGTCATGCAAATGGATCGGGTCTAAATCCATCATTAGGGTCCAACCCACACTTGCAAATTCTGATGCTCTGATACTTTGAAAATTGAGTTTAGGTAGAATTCATTCCCAAAACTTATATCAATAAAGATGATGTCTAATTCACATATATATATATATATACACAATAATAGCCCAACAAACTAATAATATGGGAATTAATTCATCTTGGTTTTGTGAGGGATTATGTGGAAAAGGGCTGCCACCAAATCCATGATCAGCCTAAAAGATTCATTTTTTTCTATAGATATTGCGAGTTGCAATGATAAATGTGGTGGATCCCTTGGTGGATATGTATGTACAATATCTTTGAGACAGAACTGTCACTTTTGGTACTTATTAAAGAGTTAAACTAGATTTTAGGCCTTAAACCAAGCTGTTAATTATAGTCGGCAAGGCTTATACACACTGCATATGCCCTAAGTATTAATTCCAATTCAGAACTGGGAAAATTTGTGATGGAGCCGCAGGGCTAAAATTTTGAAATAATTGAAGAACTTGTCTTTAAGTTTTGAGAGATTTCAAAATATGAAAAATGAAATTTTTATTTCAGAATAAGAATAAGAGAAAATAAAGTTTGAACAGTTATTAAATACACAGTTTTAATCTAGAATATCGAGAAGTAACTATAGAAGAAAAAAAAATCACCAAATTAAGGTCAAAATTAAGGTAGACCCTCATGACCTTCAGGTGATTAAAAATTAGATCCGCCCCGTGAAGATAAGCTTATGTGTACATGAACATTCTCGTAATTTCTATAAATCACTTTTGTTTGAGTTTCTGTCGGTCGCAAAACAGGCCTTGTTCTACATCAACATAATACATTATCATGGAGATTCAAATTCAATCATTCTTTATTTGTTTGTTTTTTTTTCTTTTTTTAATAATTAAAGAAATACATTGTTAGCTCTTGCCCAAGTAGCCATGTACATTGGGGCGAGACTCCGAGACTCCGATTGAAAAAAGATTTTCTTATTAGTGATATGTGGGTATTAATTTATTTTTATAATAATTTTTTTTATTTAATGGTATGGTTTGATCCAAATTATACTTGATTAATGTTTGGATACTCTATGATATCTAGATATACAGCATGATATAAAGCCATTTTCCTAAAAAACAAAAAGAAGAAAGAAATTCATTTTAAATTGATTTTTTTTTCCTCAATTTCAATTTTGTAAGCAAAACTCGACCAATATATCAAAACGCAATATTATCGTGACCACACTATTACTAGCAATTAGCATCATAAAGAAAAAAGGAAAATTAGCTTATTTTTAAATGCATGTTATCATAGATGCATAGCATATAATAAAGAAAAGAAGAAAAGAAATAACGGAGTAATAAGCTCAGGACGGAGCCAAGAATTTAACTTTGGAGACAAAATTTAATTTTTTTAAGAAAATGAGAAAAAATATATTTTCAACCATGTAAAATAATTTTATAATTTTTAAGGAGTGAAATTTTAAATTTTAATAAATTTATATGTAATATATAGATTTATGTAGATTTGAGAAGAGGTACGCTTCTCTCAACCTGCTCCATCTATTCATCCTGAATATATATGGATATCATTGTATAGTACAAGTGAAAAAAAAAAAAAAAAAAAAGTCAAATGTTAGTGATATAAGATTTAGCAGTTAGCCAATGCCCTACTTGAGGTTTCCAAAGATTTGTCGGCATAACGATAGCCATATACACAAAATTTACATTAATTTACTGCAATTAGAAACTACGTTTTTTCCCCCAAATTTTGATTAGTTGTTATTTGGACCAGCTTAAGCGCACAGGATACAAAGAAAATTGTAGAGGGAAAGCAGGAAATGAACTACAATTTTTTCACTTTAGTCCTCAAACTCTGCTTATATTTCATAACAGGATGTGAATTTAAAATGAGTTTTATTTTACTCTTTTTCAACTATTGTTACTTTTGTGAATTGGGTAAATGGTATTTGACCTCATTTATGTTTTTCAAAAGTAACCCAAGTCAATATTTATTAGTTATTTGTGCTCACAATATATTAGTCATTCTATATAATTGTATTTCGCTCTTAACTAACAATAAAAATACCAACTTTATTTTAAAATAGACATAATGAAATTTTATTTTAGAATAGGAATGAGAGAAAACAAAGTTCAAGTTATTTAAATACACAGTTCTAACCTAGATTATCGGGAAGTAACTATAGAGAAAAAAAATCAAAATTAAGACAGATCTCATGACGTTCAGGTGATTAAAGGTTATGTCCGTCCGCGAAGATGAGTTCATGTATATGTGAATCTTCTCGTAATTCCTGTAAATCACTTTTGCATGGGTTTCTGTAGGTTGCAAAATGCGCCTTGTTCTATATCAATAAAATAGACATTTTCATGAAGGAGATTCAAATTAATCATTCTTTATTTATTTATTTATTTTTTTTTTTAATAATTAAAGAAATACATTGTTAGCTCTTGCCCAAGTAGCCATGTACATTGGCCAAGACTTCGAGACTATAATTAAAAATAGATTTTCTTCTTACTGATATGTGGGTATTAATCTATTTTTTATAATAATTTTTTTATTTAAATGTGTGCTTTGATCCAAATTATAATGTTTGGATACTCTATGATATCTACATATACAGCATGATATAAAGCCATTTTCTAAAAAAAAAAAAAAGAAGAAGAAATTCATTTTAAATTAATTTTTTTTCCTCAATTTCAATTTTTAAGCAGAACTCGACGAAATATATCCAAACGCAATATTATCGTACCATATCATATGGTTACTAAATTGATTTTAAATGCATAGCATATAATAAAGAAAAGAATAAAATAAATAAATGGAGTAATATGCTCTCAGGTAATAGCTACTATATATAGGGAATGGAGCCAAGAATTGAACTTTGGAGGTGAAATTAATTTTTTTCTTAAAAAAAAGAGAAAAAAATATTTTAAACTATGTGAAAATTAATTTTTTAAACTATTTAAAGGAGTAAAATTTTAATTTTTATTAAATTTTTATGTAATATATGGATTATGTAAACTTGATGAGAGACGACCCTCCAACCTCCTCCATCCATCCATCCATCATCCCTGAATATATATGGATATTATTATATAGTACAAGTGAAGAAAAAAAAAGGAAAAAAAAAGGAGTCAATGTTAGTAATATAAGATTTAGCAGTTAGCCAATGCCCTACTTGAGGTTTCCAAAGATTTGTCGGCATAACGATAGCCATATACACAAGATTTACATTAATTTACTGCAATTAGAAACTATTTTTTTTGCCCCCAAATTTTGATTAGTTGTTATTTGGACAAGCTTAAGCGCACAGGATACAAAGAAAATTGTAGAGGGAAAGCAGGAAATGAAGTACAAATTTTTCACTTTAGTCCTCAAACTATGCTTATATTTCATAAGCAGGATGTGAATTTAAAATGAGTTTTATTCTACTCTTTTTCAACTATTGTTACATTTGTTAATTGTGTAAATTGTATTTTTACCTCATTTATGTGTTTCTAAAAGTAGCCCACGTCAATATTTATTAGTTATTTGTGCTTACAATATATTTAGGTCATTATCTGAAGTTGTATTTCGCTTTTAATTAATAATAAAAATATCAATTTTATTATTACATTCTACTTTTTTTTTTGCCCTCTAACGCCATTGGACATCGACCCTCCATCCAACCAACTTGGATTAGTTTTACTATAATTTATTTTCCTTTTTCATGACGTTTCTTCTATTTTGTGTTTGAATTTTAAGAAATATGACTTGAGGGATATGATAGTCATTTTAAGATGAAAATATATTTAAAAAATCATAACATCGCACATTGGGCAAGTCACAAGTTTAATCAAACTTGGAATGTAAGGTATAAAATACTAGTACATTTATAAGAATACAAGGGGGTTTCAATATATTTTCGAAAATAAATGGGGGTAATATCCCATGTTTAAATATTACAAGTGGGTAAAATGTCATTTAGGATCTATACGTTCACATATTGTTATAACTTTAATTTCAAGATAATTTAAATTACCCATTTCGTTCACTCCACTAGAACCAAAGATCAAGATTTTAGGGATAGAAAGAAAGATTTAAATGTGAAAAAGTAAATTCAACCATTTCACTATCAAATTGAACTAAGTTTCACAGTTAATTTGTCATTAGGTTGGTCTTAATACAATTGAAAAAAAGGTAGGTCGAGTTTGAACTCCACCTATGTTTGTATATTTGTCTATTTAACAGTAGTTTTTTTTTCCTCTTAATTTGTTGATTATATTTAATTAATTTTCAAATTTTTGATTTAATGAATGAGTAATGAATTGTGTTTTTGAGCATTTCTCACAAAAAAATTAAAAAAAAAAACTTTATATGTGTTATTGAAGGTTGTTAGAGAAATTGCTTATTTTGGGAGTTTGCTAGACAAAATACTTTTGAATCTATTATTGTAATTTTGTACTACATATCGCATATATACGTGATGTATATATAATTAATTTTAAATATATATTATAAAAATATTTTATATATGATATGTGCACGTATGATATACAATACAAGATATCATATAAAATTACAATAAAAGCCAAATTGAATACTATAGAGATTAAATCCTAGACCTCTTAGCTATAATATTTTGAAACTTCAACGTTATACTTGAATAAGAATTAGAAATTCTAATGAGCAAGTTTTTCATTCCCTTTGTCAAATGAACAGTACTACTATACAATATTGGCAATATTATCATCTCTATGACATCCACTTTTTCTTAGAAAAAATTCATTGATTAAATGGACTTGGGAGCTTTCACTTTAATAAATTCTTACTAAAAACAAAGAGAGTTTTTACAATATTTAGAAACTAAAGGTGTATTAATGGAGAAATGAAAATTTCTCTAAATTAGCTTATCTTCACACAAATTTTGAGTATGTGAACTAGACATTACTTCTACGAAGAAATCATGGAAAAACATTTTGTCCATTTCATTTAGAAGGGACAAAACTTTGCTTTCTTTGATTCACCAATATAAGGTTAATCTCTCATAACTCAACTCGTTGTTCACAATTTAATTCAAGAGTTTAGAGATCAATATTTTTTTTTAATTGAAAAAATCATGAGTAATTACTTAATTGTGGGATGAATAATAATCTATGTCCAAGAACGTAAAAAGGTCCAGTTTGATGGACTCAAACTCGAGAATTTAAGAGTTTCTATCAATACATGTTTTTTTCGTATGAGACTACAACCCTTATTTTAATACTTAAAAATACCACTTCTCTCTTTATTTTGAGGCATATCAATTCATTTGAAATTAACCCTCCATGTCCCAAGACCCTCCAATATTTGGAAGGGTCCTAGACCCCTAAGAATAACACTAAGAAAGACTTCTGCATTTAGTGTGGCTCCCACATGTTTGAAGACTTCTACAACTTACCCATAATTTGCTCCATCCATCTTCTCAAACACATAATAATAATAATAATTAATAATAATAAATATTATTATTATTATAATAATACTTCATCCATTTATTTTTTTAAAATCGAATGGGCTACTACAGAAAGTCAAATAACTATTTTGATAATTTTAATATTAAAAATTTTAAAAAAAATATCACTTAAATTATAAGATATTGTATTCACAGAAATAATTATTTTTAAATACCAAATGAACACTCAATTATGAGAGGGAAGTTATACTCATGACTAATCTAAATACAAGTTGGTGCGTATATCTGAAGACTTTGCCAGTCACTTATTATCAATCACAAAACTAAAATATAATTAATTCCACTCACTTTCCAATATGAAATTCTGCTAGCTGTGGACAGATACAGCCCCCTCATGGGGCATGGAAACGAAGTCAAGGTCAGCTATATATTTTCAAAATATACCTTGACATAAACTAATGGGAAAATACAAAGAAATGTCAACTCCAAAAACCCAAGAATTTTCTTCTGCAATTCCTTTTTTTTTATTTTTTTGAATGCAACAATTCGAATACTCTATTCTAATTTCTAATTTTATCTTTAATTTTATATCATATATTCATCACACGTGTATATAACTAATACAAATTGCATTTTAAGAAAACATTTTATACACATAATTTATATATATTGTATGAAATACATAATGAAACACCATATTAAGCAGCTAGCACTTGATCAAACCAGTATAAATTTTTAGGATGCTGAAGATATAATTAAATAGATTGTATATTTAAAAAATTATTTTATACACATGACGTATAAATATTATATAAAATATAAGATGAAACATCATTTTAAAATAAAAGATTTGAATTGGATTAAAAGCTAGCACACATGGTCAAACACCGAAATGTAGATGATATAATTAAATCAATTATATATTTAAGAAAATATTTTATTCATGTACTGTATATATATATATATTATATGAAATATAAGATGAAATATTATATTAAAATAAAAAATCCAATTAACAGCCAGCACTTTGGTCAAAGACTCACATGATTCTTCACAATGTTGATCATATACTTTCATTTCTATGAAGAAAGCTGCTGCCCCTGAACCAGTCTCCACTCTCCATCCATGGCCAGCCACTTTATCTCCTCTCTTTTCTTCGCATTCGTTCTTTTCTTGATATCTGCTGATGGTAAACCCTTCTGCAAGATTGTATTCTTTTCTCTGCAGCTATTTTTTTTTTCTTTTTTTGTTATCTTTGTTTTGTTTTATGTTTCTGTATAGTTGTTTTCCTACATGTTCACATTTACAAAATCCGATTAAATTCAGGGAGGTCGTTGCAGAAGAATCATACCAGGGAAAAAATCGATGATCTTTCACAGTCTTTCTTCTCCTACAATATCAAAGTGAGAGCAGTTTCCCTTGCCACGAATTCTTACACTGGCAAAACGAATTACAACGATGGTTTGTGTTACAATTTTCATCATGCTTTTGTTATTCATTCGGACAATGTTTAGTAGGATTTTATGGTACATGTATGTGATTTCATACCATGAATATTATTTATGTTGTTTTGATTATTTGTTTGAATGGTTTTGGTGTATAAGGGTAACAATATTTTGTCTAAACATTTTAAAGTACAGCGTAAACGAATCGAATCTAGTTGAACAAGTTAATATTCAAATTTGTTTGAAATTTTATTGAGTTTCAAAATTGTATTTAAACTTGGTTTTGTTGTTAATCGAATTGAGTTTGGGACAAGTTTTAATCAAATCAAAAAAGTGGAGCTCAAGTATTTTGATATTTTTTTATACATGTTATTATTTTTTTACTAATCGATCAAGATCGAGCTTTGCTTCAAATCTTACCGGACCAATTTTTTTTTTCAAAGTTTGACTTATTTATATTTAACGAACTTTTTATCGATCGATCTTGAGTTGAGTATTGAATAATTTAGTTATTATTTAACCCTAACTTTCATAGCATTAATAAGGCAAGTAACTTTAATTTTTTGTAGTATGATGATAGATATATTTCGTTGATACAGTATTAGGGTTAGTTGCATTATGCACACAATATACATGGTTGTTGGAGGAGAATGATGATCCCTGCCTTCCACCCAAATGGAGTTGGATAGAATGTAATTCTGATGCCAATCCACGCATAATTTCACTGTAAGAATTACATTTTTTTCAATTAATTTAGTCGATGAATACACCATTACTAGAGCGTACATAATCAAATTGATCTATCTGAGAATCGCGTTTTAAATTTCAAATTAATAACAATAATTTTGTAATATTTAACTATTTCAAACGAGAAGTAACTATAATTAATGGCAAATTGTTATTTCATTTTTCCTTTGCCTTCCTTAAATGTTTACTAATTGATACCGAAAAAAAAAAAAATACAGGGATCTTAACAGCAAAATTCTGTTTGGGCTACTTCCTGACTTCAGTTCTATGGATGCTCTTCAGAGAATGTAAATATAATAAATATAACACAAAGTTTATTCCATTCATGACTTCTTTCTTTCTTAATTATTTTAATTAAATTTGACTTTTTTTACCCCTTTAATTGCAGAGATTTATCTCAAAACGCTCTTTCTGGACCCATTCCTTCATTCCTTGGCACATTTCCAGATCTGCAAGAACTGTTAGTTAACACCAAATTCGAGCCCTTTTACATATGAATTTCTATATTGAGCATCTCTTGTTTGTCTTATTATATGCAAAGAAATTGTACTGATCGGCATACGGTTTGAGCTTAATTTTGTGATTTTCATTGCTCTGAATAATCTATTAACAAGCTAAAATAAATTAAAGTAGGAAATATTACACGTTAGAGGTGTTATGAGCTAGGTAGTTCTAGCTCGAACCATCTGTGATGTAGTTCGGCTTTAATTAGGTCAAGTTCGAATTATGGATATTATGTCTAGATTAATAGAAATCATATGCTCTCCCTCTATACTATTGATTATTAATTTCTTGTCCAATGCTTCTTTTTCCTTAAGTCCTTATTCTTAAAGACACCCTTAGTGTATAGGGGATCATGCTGCAAGTGTGCCTGACGAACGGCATGTAGTTATGGTCGTGCACATATAAGTTACGGAAGTTATAGGTCATTAAAAGTTCGCTAGAACTCAAGTCAATCTATGGCAAGTTGACAGACACTCGTCATGCATGCAATTCATATACACTCAAAAGAACGGAATGATCAATGACAAAGTAAATTAATTATACTTGTCATGTCATAATTAATTGTACCGAATCAAATTTATGCAAAAAAATTCAAGTTAACAAACGAAAAAAGGTGCTAGTTGATAAGGTGACAACTTTTGTTATCTTGAAATGCTTGTTAAAATGAGTATTGGCTGATCATATATATGTATTCTTTTCTGCTTCTCCAAGGAACTTGGCATATAATCTTTTCACTGGATTAATACCAGATTCACTAGCATGCAACAAGAACTTGAAATTAAGGTAAGCCAAAATAAAATAAAAAATCATTCTTTAACTTGTTCATCTGCCTCTATTTATTGATTTTCTCGAACTATTCCAATGACAGTCTAACTGGTAACACCAACTTATACACATCCGATTCGTGTTCGACATCAAATACTCCTACAGCAAATAGAAACACTGTTGGTAGTGGTAGCAGCTTCAAAACTCCAGCAACAAGCTCAGGAAAGAAGAGTAATCTGCCTGTAATACTCGGGAGCACGATTTCAGTGTTCGTAGTTTTCTGGATTGCTGTTGGGATTTTCGCCATATTTCGACACAAAGCTAAAACAGCAGCTGCCATGGCTGAAGCATCTGCAACAGGTTAGTGGTAAACCTAGCTGAATTGCTGGAAAAGTCAAGGACTTTTATATGTGCATGCTTACTTTGATATGCTTGTACTGTTTACAGGGCCCAACAACCCCAAGGCTAATATACCCACGGAGGAGATGCCCATTAATGCTCGTCCCAATAATATGAGCCCATAA